>CM051270.1:1835532-1998032 GCA_027921565.1 Artemia sinica | reverse complement strand
GACACCATCCATTTCAATAGCACGTGATGAACAACGATATTCTGTTTCGGGTTGAGGTCGGCAATTAGTTTTTGTTTTGAAGGTACCCAGTGCATACTCCCATCCTCTACTAAAGATAAATTGTAGGGGCTCAGAGAGTCCCTACCCACCGGTCTATTTATGCACGGAAAAACAAAGTCTTTTACCGAGTCATGGATTTCCATGGGTATTTCACCGTCAATTTCCAAAAACCATCCCTGTGCCCCATTCTCCTCAACACTAGCAATGTCGGGGAAATTCGAAGCACACGGATTGTCAAGCCATTTATAGTTGCCACACGGCAAACAGTAGTGAGATATTGCCGATGGGTAAAGAGAATTCATATCCAAAAAACTGCGTCCGACTTTTCATCGGTGTGCCGTCCGGTCGGATCAGTTTTCATGATACGGTCCCCGTGAAAAACATACCCACCCCTCATTGATCTCTCTACAAACAGATGCTGATCCATATCGGCGATCAGACCTATTTCTTCTTTGCTGATTTTAAGTATCAAGTCCTCACCAGATGAGGAGTGGAAAAATAATAACCTAAATCCAACCCAAATTCCCCATAGATTTTATCCGTATTTTTGCACACAATGTCCAGAAGAGTGAGTACGTCACTGGCCAAGTATATTTTACAATAATCCCACCCATTTTTACATCCACCCTTTGCCTAAACCCTCTTAGCAAATTCATAGTCACTAGTGGTGCACTCACTCTCAGTAAGAGAATTGTAAAAAGCTTCAATGGGTGGTAATGACACCTCATCTAGCCTCGAGCCAGAGTTGTAATAATCATATGGATATATACCTTTACACGTTAATAAATCATACATTTCATCATCGGGGAAGCGCTGTTTGAGGAGGGGGAAGCTATCAAAATTGTCACTTTTCTGTACCTGAATCAATTGACTTAAATATTTGGGGAAGAAGCTGAAAGAGTCTAAAAAACGGATTTTAATCAGGCACGTGTTACCCTTGTCAATTGTTTTCCACGTGAATTCTAGCAGCAGTAGCTTCTCCGATGATTTGGGTATGATATTATATGAAAAAGAACCATCTCTCCATGCGTCATCTACAACTCCACCCTTGGCAATGCGGGCCAACGCCGGTAGAACAAACTTTAAGTCGTAATTGGAATTGTGTATAAAAACAGGTACGAAATATTGCTGTATAACGTTTAAATTGCACGACTGATGTGCTACCCCCCTAAAGTTACTCCCCCCCCCGATGTAATTTCCTGCCACAAATGTTGCGCGTGAGCGTAAGAGACCCCTATGGCTTCATGTATTTTAACACGATTTGGATTTTACGAATCGTACACGTCTGTGAGTTTCACTTTGCAGTCCAAAGCGATCTTATTGCTCTGCAGGAGCGTGTTTTGGAAATTTTTCAAACACTTCGTGGTAACGAACTGTAAGTAAGGAGCGACCCGGCTCAATGGTAACCGAAACTCAAAAAACCGGAATTTTGGTGCCAATAGATACATCAAAAGAATCAGATTTTAATTTTGATTTCAAATATATAAGTTTCATCGAGTTTAATCTTACCCATCAAAAGTTACACGCCTGAAAAAATTTGGCTGATTTTCGAAAAAAGGGGGAAAGACCCTCTAAAATTTCTAGAACCTTAATGAAATTCACACCATCATATTCAGCGTATCAGAGAACCCTACTGTAGAGGTTTCAAGCTCCTATCTACAAAAATGTGGAATTTTGCATTTTTTGCCAGAAGAAAGATCACGGGTGCGTGTTTATTTGTTTGTTTTTTTTCCCCAGGGGTAATCGTATTGACCCAGTAGTCCTGGAATATCGTAAGAGGGCTCATTGGAATGGAAATTAAAAGTTCTAGTGTCCTTTTTAAGTGACCAAAAAAATGGAGGGCAACTAGGCCCCCTCCCACACTCATTTTTTTCTCAAAGTCACCCAATTAAAATTTTGAGATAGCCATGTTGTTTAACATAGTCTAAAATCTGATAAATATGTCTTTTACGATGACTTAATCCCCCACAGTTCCCAGGGGAAGGGCTGCAAGTTATGAACTTTGCCCCTTGCTTGCATATTGTATTGGTTATTGGGAAGTATACAGAAATTTTCACGAAGAATTTTTTTTGGGTGGGGGGAGGGGGGCTGGAGGAGGGGGTTACTCGGGAGAATCTTTCCGTGGAGGATGTTTCTTTGGGGTAAGGGACATTTCTATGAAGGGGGCGCCGGATTTCCAAGCATTATTTAAAAAACGATCAGAAATTAAATTAAAAAAAAACAATTTTTTTCAACTGAAAGTAAGAAGCAACATTAGAACTTAAAATGAACAGAAATTATTACGTATATGAGGGGGTTCTCCCCAAGTCAATACCTCGCTCTTTACGGTACAGTTTTTTAGTGCTTTCAAAAGAGCTATCTATTCTAATTAAACGGTCTTTGTGATTCAGGGGTGTGTGAATTAAAATTTTTTTAACTTTTAACGTAAAGAGCGTGGTATTGACTAAGGGAAGAGCCCCACCATATACGTAATAACATATACGTAATAAAAAAAAAACAATAAGAAAAACAAGCGATATGGCTCAATAGTAAGCGAAACTTTTAAAAACGGAACTTTGATGTCAATAAATGTATCAAAAGAATGGGCTTATAATGCTGATTCTAAATATATAAATTTTGTTAAGTTTAGTATTACTCATCAAAGGCTACGAGCCTGAGAAAACTTACCTGATTTTTTAAAGAGGGGGGAAACATCCCCTAAAAGTGAAAAAAATTTAATGAAAATCACTGTCAGATTGAGCGTATCAGAAAACCCTATAGCATAGGTTTCAAGCTCATATCTGCAAAAATCTGCAACTTTGCATTTTTTTTCCAGAAGAAAAATATACTAATATAGAAGTTCGTTACGTAAGTCAATTTGTAAATTACTTCAGAACCAAATTTAGAGACAGCCATTTAGCAAAAGAAAAGTAAAATTTTTATGCAAATTTGGTTTACTTATTCAATGACGGCGAGCCAAAATAAAAGCTGCATTAACTAAAAAACGATCAGAAATTAAATAAAAAACAAGTTTTTAAACTGAAAGTAAGGAGCGACATTAAAACTTAAAACGAACAGAAATTATTCCGTATATGAAAGGGGCTGATCCCTCCTCAACGCCTCGCTGTTTACGCTGAAGTTTGACTCTGTCTCACAACTTTATTTTTTAAAACAATAAAAAACTTTAGCGTAAAGAGCGAGGCGTTGAGGAGGGGACAGCCCCTTTCATATACGGAATAATTTCTGTTCGTTTTAGGTTTTAATGTCGCTCCTTACTTTCAGTTTAAAAGATTTGTTTTTTTTATTTAATAAAACGTAAGATCACTCTATCTCCGCTTACCGTCTCCACAGCCTGGTATCCATGACGTTTACAGTGTTTCATGTGATGCTTTAAATTTAAATCAGAGCAAAATCTTGAGAGGCATGTTGGACAGTAATAACATACATTCCCCTTTTTACCCTCCCCCAAAACCCTACTAATATCGGTAATTGGATTAAAATGTCCAATTGAATCAGGCTCTGTGGGTGGCGTGTATAGAAGCCACACCCAATGTTCCACTGATTCAATTGAAGGAGCCCTCACTGGAAATAATACGCCCTTCTTATCGGAACGGTAACCCTCCTCAAATTCGGTTTCACACTGTAACACCACGACACCAATATTTAAATGTGCATTAGCCCGCTCGAAAATATCTATTCCTTTTAGTGTCACGGGAAATTGACCATTTAAGCAATTAAAATCTACTATGGGGAACTTTGAACCCTCCCTACCATTACCTGCCATTTCATCCAACTTTTTCTTAGTGGCATCGTTTTGAAGAGGTCAGTATGCAGCAATTAAAAATGCATACTTGAAACACTGTAGCCTCGTATCGAAACAGATTCGTTGTATCCCCCTACATCCCTCTAAATCTGAATGATATTTTAATTCAATACCCCTCGGCCCACTCCCCCCTCTTAAAATAAAATCCTTTTAAATATACAAATATTAACATTTAAACTTTCAATAAATAAAACCACCGACCCACTACCCCCCTCGTTATAATTTTCCCACATAGTTTGAATGCTATTAACCCAATTTAGAAAAACCTTCCCATAATTTAATAAATGCGGGCGAATTGCCAATATCTCTGTGTGCAAGTATTTCGAATACAGCTCGCTCGCATTTTCATTAAAATTTTTTTTTAGTGCTATTGATGATTTTAAACTGACCCCCACACCCCACACCCCCATCTGTTGTTCAAGAATGGCTCGAATCCTATTAGTATATAAATATGTAATGGCCAGGGGATCTGTTATTTTATCCCCTGACACTAGAGAGTTAAAGGGGTCACCGCATTTGGCGCTGTAGACCTTTGTGTGGTGCAAGGTAGAGTTGGAAAGAAAAAAAATCTGGAAGAGGGGATACTTGTAGTGTTTGTATATCGTTACTACTACTACTACTAGTTGTATTATTAACCAAAATGGTGGGGGTTAACAGAGAATTGTCAATAGTACTACCCCCAGTCTGTTCAATTGCATTGGATGGAGGTGGCATGAAGTCCTCCAAGTCTGTTAGTATGTCTTCCAGGGTGTTTGGGGATAACTGATCAAGCCAGCCTGTATTGTCCTGTGACATAATTTCTTTATGAGGACCCGGTTCAGATGCACTACTACTAACATCGCCTAAATGCTCTCACATAAATCTATCTGTCCATTCCGGGTCCTCCACCATGTCAATGTCACAAGTTAAATCGTCTAGGCTGGCCATGTCCCCAAAACAGTCTTTTAGAAAACCCCTATGCCACTCCATATTGTCTAGAACTAATGCAGGCTCTTCTCTAAACTCCACCGGTGGTGCTAGGATTGGTTCAGGTCCACCAAAAATGAATGATTCATGACCTAATGAAGATGGCGCTGCTAATTCATTAATCTATAGAAAAAAAGGTTTATTTTCTATATGAAATAACCACTATTTTATAAAGTTAAAAAAAATGTTCATTTTTCCACCCCACCCACAAAACTCAATTCCTCCTTGCGTTATTTTAACTAAATGATTTAACTAAATTGATCTAACTTTGATTTTGGCTCACCGTACATGAATAATTAGAATAAAATTTGGGTATTAATTTTACTTGTTTTGGCTAAATGGCTTTCTCGAAATTTTGTTCTGACGTAACATACGAATTAACTTACGTAACGAACTTCTATATTTGTATGTTTTTATTACGTATATTAGGGAGTTTAGCCCTAGTCAATACCTCGCTCTTTACGCTAAAGTTAGAAATTTTCGAATCACAAAGGCCGGTTAATTAGAATAGATAGCTCTTTTGAGAGTACCAAAAAAAAACTTTATCGTAAAGGGCGAAGTATTGACTAGGGGGCACCCCCTTCATAGAAATGTCCCTTCCTCCAAGAAAACATCCTCAATGTAAAGATATTTCCCCGTAACCCTCTCCTCTGACCCCCCCCCCCCCCACACACACACACGCCAGAAAAAAAATCCCTCCTGAAACGTCTGTATACTTCCCATTAACCAATACTAAATGTAAACAATGGGCAAAGTTCATAACTTGCAGCCCTTCCCCTGGGAACTACGGGGGATTAAGTCACCCTTAAAGACATATCACTATTAGATTTTAGACTATGCTGAGCAAAACGGTTATCTCAAAATTTTCATTGGGTGACTTCAGGAAAGAATGAGCGAGGGAGGGGGCCAAGTTGCCCTCTAATTTTTTTGTTCACTTAAAAAGGGCACTTAAACTTTTAATTTCCGTTCATATGAACCCTCTCACGATATTCTAGGACTGCTGGACCGATACGGTAACCCCTGGGGAAAAAACAAATAGACACGCATCCGTGATCTTTCTTCTGGCAAAAAATACAAAATTCCACATTTTTGCAGATAGGAGCTTGAAACTTCTATAGTAGGGTTCTCTGATACGCTGAACCTGATTGTGCGATTTTCATTAAAGTTCTATGACTTTTAGTGGTTGTTTCCCCCTTTTTTCGAAAATAAAGCAAATTTTTTCAGGTGCGTAACTTTTGATGGGTAAGATTAAACTTAATGAAACTTATATATTTGAAATCAGCATAAAAATTTGATTCTATTGATGTATCTATCACTACAATATCTAAGATTAAGGGAAATAACTGATTAATGGAATGCCATCCGATCACTTTACAGCATCCCCCAAACATATCCTCCAACCTTCAACGTAATACCCTCTGCTATTCCTAGGATGTTTCAGTAGCCATTCTCTTCTCATTGAGTTAACATCGAAAATGGATTCTATTTATAACAGAAACTAAGGATTAAAAGTTAACTTAATTTAAACTACATTTCAACGCTCTACTAAGCGGGTGATTTGCTAATCGCATCTATGTTACCTGCTTGTGGATGCAATCAGAGGGGATTGCTGTTTCGTTTCAAGGCGCTGACTGGCTTTTGTTTATTTTGAGTTTGTTTGAAAGCGGCCCCTCTGGATTTTTATTTCTTAGAAGAGGTACACTTGCGAGTAAATTTTCGTTCGATATTTTTTTTAAAGCAGATTTAATAAATTTACAGAAATTTATTGTTAGTTTTAAGGAGTTTGAAGATGATGATTATTACAAAGGATTTTTTCAATCAGAAGCATCAAGAGCTGTTGCAGTTGGTGGTTAGTCTGGAACAAGGAATTGATGCTCTCCGCCAGAAAAATTCCCAACTTCGGCAGGAAAAATGTGTTCTGAAATCTCAGTTAGTTAATATAACAAAATCGTGCCTGCATTCGGAGCTTGCCTCTAAAAGTCAGAATCTTCTACTTCACGGGATTCCCGTTGTGTCTGGGCAAAGTGCCGTAACTGCTGTTCGCGAGCTTTTGTCTGATATCGGGTCGGCAAATACTGACGCTATTCCATTTGTGAAGTGTTATCGCTTTAACAGTAATACACAGACAGGGGCTTCTAATAGGTCTTTTGCTGATAAATATGATATTATGCGGAACTGTTGAAAGCTCAAAGGCTCTCGTAGAAGTATCAGTTACAATTTACCTCGAGACCTAGTGTGTCACCGTAAAGAACTTTTAGCGTAGATAAATAGTCTTCACACTTCTGCTGCTCCGTTAGTGAAAGTGGCTGAAATCAGAGGGTACTTGTCAGTTAGCTGGAGCCCACGCAAGAAGTCAATTTTGGTTAATGCTAATGAAATAAAACAAAATATGATGAAGATATAATAGTTTAGAAACAAATTTAGGCTATATATTTGCACATTATGGGGGTGGGGGGTAAAGCTTAGCACACCACAGTCAAGTTTGGTTAATGCAAATAAAATGAAACAAATATGATGAAAGTATAATAGTTTAGAAGTAAACCTGGGCTATATATTTGCACATTATGGGGGTGGGGGGTAAAGTATAGGATATATTGAATACGTAACCTAACATAGGCTCCTTTTATTCGCCCTAAAACCCATCCCCCTCCCCCCCAAAAAAATAAAAGTTTAAATTTTTTAAACGCAATGACAAACCACAGTTTGCAGTCTAATTTTCTAATGAAATTAAATTAAAAAAAAGGTTTTTTTTAACTGAAAGTAAGGAGCGACATAAAAACTTAAAACGAACAGAAATTATTCCATATATGAAAGGAGCTGTCCCCTCCTCAACGCTTCGCTCTTTACACTAAAGTTTTTTACAGCTCTAAAAAATGAAGTTGTGTGACAGAGTCAAACTTTAGCGTAAAGAGTGAGGCGTTGAGCAGGGACAGCCCCTTTCATATATGGAACAATTTCTGTTCGTTTTAAGTTTTAATGTCGCTCCTTACTTTCAGTTAAAAAAGTTGTTTTTTTATTTAATTTTTGAACGTTTTTGAATTAATGCAGCTTTGATTTTGGCTCACCGTACATGAATAATTAGAATGGAATTTGAATATTAATTTTACTTGTTTTGGCTAAATGGCTTTCTCGAGATTTTGTTCTGACATAACATACGAATTAACTTACGTACCGAACTTCTATATTTGTATGTTTCTATTATGTTTATTAGGGAGTTTAGCCCTAGTCAATACCTCGCTCTTTACGCTAAAGTTCGAAATTTTTTCGAATCACAAACCCCTGAATCACAAAGGCCGGTTAATTATAATAGACAGTTCTTTTAAGAGTACAAAACAAACTTTATCGAAAAGGGCGAGGTATTGACTAGGGGGCGAACCCCCTCATATACGTAATAATTTCTGTCTGTTTTAAGTTTTAATGTTTGCTCCTTACTTTCAGTTGAAAAAAGTTGTTTTTTTGTTTAATTTCTGATCGTTTCTTAAATAATGGAGGGAAATCCGGCACCCCCTTCATAGAAATGTCCCTCCCCCAAGAAAAAATCCTGCATGGAAAGATACTCCCCCGTAACCCCCATCTCCGACCCCCCCCCCCCACACACACACACACCAGAGAAAATCCCTCCTGAAACGTGTGTATACTTCCCATTAACCAATACTAAATGTAAACAATGGGCAAAGTTCATAACTTGCAGCCCTTCCCCCGGGAACTGTGGGGGATTAAGTCATCCTCAAAGAAATATTTATTAGATTTTAAACTATGCTGAACAAAATGGCTATCTCAAAATTTTGAATGGGTGACTTCAGAAAAAAAAGGATCGAGGGAGAGGGCCAAGTTACCCTCTAATTTTTTTGGTCACTTAAAAAGGGCACTAGAACTTTATTTTCCGTTCAGATGAGCCCTCTCACGATATTCTAGGACTACTGGATTGATACGGTAACCCCTAAGGAAAAAATAAATAAATAAACACGCATTCGTGATCTTTCTTCTGGCAAAAAATACAAAATTCCACATTTTTGCAGTAACTTCTATAGTAGGGTTCTGTGATACGCTGAACCTGATGGTGTGATTTTCATTAAAGTTCTATGACTTTTAGGGGTTGTTTCCCCCCTTTTTCAAAAATAAAGCAATTTTTTCAGGTGCGTAGCTTTTGATGGGTATGACAAAACTTAATGAAACTTATATATTTGAAATCAGCATAAAAATTTGAATCTATTGATGTATCTATCGGTATCAAAATTCCAGTTTTTAGAGTTTTGGTTACTATTGAGCCGGGTTGCTCAATAGCAGTTTGATTTAGTCCAGTAAATCTACGGAAAAATCGACGATCTAGGACAAAATTGCCATATAAATGATTTTTACACCATTTTGTAGAGATAAAAATTCTGTACAACCTACCAAAAGTCCCCAAGAATCCCCTTGGTGGAAAAGGGTGAAAGGGGAAAATCCAGGGGAAAACTCGAAAATCTATGACCGGTAGTTTTTGATGCTGAGAATGGCATTACTGATGCTTTTGGGCCCAAGGAGATTGAATATGCTTTTTTTATTGCTGTGTAATAGGTCCTTCCCCCGTTTCCCCACTTACAGGGGGAAAAGAGGGGGGAAATAAAGATCCTGCACAGCAGTTTGCAAGACTTGTTTTCTAGGTTTTCCCAGTGCGAGAAGAATGAATATGTTACTTTGATTGCTCTGTCGTTAGCCTTTCACCCCCCCCCCCCCGACCTATTTTCCAGTTACAAGGGAAAAAGAGGGGGAAATCAAGATGTCCTCTAAAAGGAAAAGATAGTCAGACGGCTCAACAGAATTTGGAGAGGAGACAAATGTCTGTCAACTCGGTTTTAAAACCCTCTAGCACCGTTTTGACGAGAGTTTAATATCCTATTCCCTGGTGCTTCTCGTTTCCACTTTGCTCGATATTCACTAATGGTGCATTTACACATAGTGGAAATCTGAGCGGATTGTGAAAACCGAGCCGATTTTCCAACCGGTTTTGCGCTTGAAATTTTTTCTAGCCGAACGCTAGTAGTCGTTAAGATCGTAAAGTGAACTCTAACTTTGGAGAAAATTTGGAGCTTTCCTTATAGTTCAGGCTGTTTTCAAATGTTTTATATTGTGAGGCAGAGCAGAAATAGAAGGAAATAATTTGTGTTACTTGGAAAGTGCGACTCGTCACGCTGGTTTAAGTTCCTGAATTCTATTTTTACGTGTGAACAAGCGGTAAAACCTTACGTACAACCTAAGGTACTTTCCTTCCTCGCTTTACGTCCTATGTCTGAGAGCCGCTTAATTGATCAAAATATTTAACTGCGCCTCCTGGCTCGAGGCTGATTAGAGGTGGTGATCTCACAAATCTTATGGATAGATTCGCTTTGTCGGTTGTTTTCGTGTCCGAAACAGGGCTTTGGTTTGGATTTAGCCACAAGTGTGACTACAATGTGGCTCGTGCAAAAAGCTCTCTTTCTTGCCTAATAAGTTTTTGTTTGTAGTTTTCATATGACACCCTATTCATGGAGGAAGAGCATGAACGTTTCAAGCTCTGCAGCCGCAGCATCTGTACTGGTGATGAAAGTTCCAGAATCACAAAAAAGGAGCTCTTTGGATCAACGAGGCCAGTTTGCAACGGGGTGAACAGATAACAGTTGAAGACGGTGAAATAGTACACAACCAGTGCAGAAAAGACTACTGCCGTCCTACGTCCATAGCTTGTCTCGTAAAAAGAAAGAATGACGATTTCAAGAATACGCCAGCAGTTTGGACAAGTGCCTTTCTTCTTCTACAATAGAAGCCAACAGGGGAACAGTCTTGTGTACAAACCCATCCCGACCATCACCTTCGACGACAAGATCGATGGCATTGATCTACTATGGCATGCAAGCTGGTTACATGACACGTAACGGGCCGGTGGAGTGGATTTATGCAAGGAATTCACCATGGGTCACACAAAGGCGCCTCGTTGATTGTTTTTTCTGCCTATGACCGACTATAATCCCTCCGATCTTTCTTGTGCACACACAACCTTACATTTTGTCTCCGATAAAGCACGCCAGCACGGAATGGTACCAGTTATGACTTTTGACCAACCTTTGTACATGAAAGCGGTGAACATCATCAATGCTGAGCCTGCTGATAGTCCTCTCAAGGCATCAGTTCCAATGATCAGGGGTCTCCATTGCCGTATGAGCTTTTTTGGATCAATCGGGCACTTGATGATGGAAACAGGAATAAAAGAAGTGCTCGAATGCCTATATGCCGGTAACACTATCAAGCATATCCTTAGTGGCAAGGCTGTTTCAAGAGCCATGAGAGCGCACGAGCTTATAGATTCAGCATTGCAGATCACTCTCATTTGCAAATCGTATGGTTTCAACTGCACATATGACATACGTACAAGTCATCAAGATTTTGCAGAAGCTCCGGCAATATATATGGTTCTACTGAATGAGGAAGTAACCCTCGAAGACGCATCCAACGCAGACATAGTACGTCGAATGCAAACGCGAGTGAGGGAGTTCCAAGACACGCTGCAGAACAAAAGGACTGCAAAAATATGGCTTCAGTATTCAGAAATGTTTGGAGTGCTCAAGAAAGCCATCCTGGCAGAACGGACCGGAAACTGAGTGCAGTATCTTCAAGCAGTCTCTGAAATGCTCCCTTACTTTGCAGCTGCAGGCCACAACCTGTAAACGAAGTCAGTGAAAATATTTCTTCAGTAAATGGAAGACCTGAAAGAAAGTAACCAGAAGCTGTATAAAGACATCACAGATGGGATGTTTGTCATTCGAAGAAGTGATAAATTTTGGTCTGGGTTCTCTCCCAACTTAGTAATTGAGCAAGTACTAATGAGGTTGTTGAAAACAAGCGGGGGATTCACGAGAGGAAATGAAATGAGTGAGGCAGAAAGGCTGATCTGGACAGTGTCAATGTCAGTACGAGCTAAAATTAATGATTTTATGCAGTCACTCACCGGCGTTGAGTATGTGTCATCTGGCCAGCACGTTTCCGCAAGACCAGCTCGGAAAGAAGGAGATAGAAAGGACATATAGGCTTCAGTAGCTTTTTTGCGGTGTCCTGTCCGTAGACAACTGCACTCAATTGTGCAATATATAGAATGGTATGACAGCAGCAAGGGATGTCAACGCGGATGAAGCAAAGGCGATAGGAAATGTAATTCTGAAGTCAATGGACAACGCCGACGCCGATTGCTACATCTTCAAATGTAAGAGCAAAGCGATTACGATGGCATATCAAGGTAACATTTCCGAAGCTGACGGTGAAGAGACACAAATTGACGTAAGTCTTCTATTCCAACGTCTTGCAGCAGCGGCAACTAGAGCCGGAGGGGATGTGGAAGAAACTCTCAGATTTGAACTCTCCATATATCCTAATGCCCTTTTCGAATCGTCAAGCCTGCCATGACAGTCACATAAAGCGGTGTTAGCAAAAGCTATTTGGAAATTAGAAAAGACAGAACCTGTGAACGTCCTATCAAAAGAGCCGGAAAAACACGGGATCGATGGCGGATGGCTGCTCCAGCATATTCCATGGAAAGCAGGAAACAATTTCGAACTGATTTGCAACAGTTACGTTTCCTTCGTGACACAGGAGTATTCAAATGCTTCTGTCGTCTTTGATGGTTACACTTTAGGTCTGTCTACCAAAGATGTCAGCCAAGTTAGACGAACGAAAGGTATCCAGTGTCCGACCGTCGATTTCAAACTGAGTATGAAACTGCAAAGGAAGAAGGAGGACTTCTTGCGGAATCCCAGCAATAAGCAGTACATTATTCGAGCTATTGGTAAGAATCTTGTCCAAGCCGGCCTCACTGTCCTTCATGCAGAGAGAGATAGGGACGTTCTGATGGCATTGTCAGGTTTTGATGCCGACAAGGAAGGGGTAACCGCTGTAGTAGGAACTGACACTGATTTATTGCTCCTTCTCCTCCATCACCTGCCTCCGGAGGCCAGGGATCTCTACTTCGAAACCAGTACCAAATCAAGAGCGCTGTCAACTAAATACTGGCACATCAATTTTATCAAAAGATCGCTGGGACAGGTTTGTCACTATATTCTCGTTGGCCACGCTCTTCTGGGTTGTGACACGACGTCCCGTTTGTTTGGGATAGGAAAGCAGGCTGTCCTGCCATTCCTAAAAAGCCATGAAGAATTTAGGAATAACTGTGAAGTATTCCTTAATCCACGCTCTAGGAAGGAAGAAGTCCAGCTAGTCGGTGAAAATATTTTGCTGTGTTTCTACTGGGCTAAGAAACAGGAGGGTCTCAGCAAAGTTATGTACAGGGGTTTTCTTGAAAAAAAAAAATAGCTCAAAGACATCAACTTTTTGTAAACCCAGAGAGACTTCCACCAACTTTATCGGCTGCGAAATTTTATTCTTATAGAGTCTTCTATCAGATAATGGAATATTTTTGGTCTAGTTTTTTATTATTGGTGCTGGTGGGGGCGGGGGTAATAGTTCCCCTTCCATTTCGAATATCTTTTTCTTTATAAAATAAATAATACATTCACATAACTACCGGTAGAGAGGGAAAACCCAAGGCAGGGCATCTTGATTCTTGCCAGGAAGGTTCTTCGATGAGGGGGTTGGATTACTGTGCATCGAAAATTTTGACTAAATATTAGAATTTTGTCCAGAACTATAATTACAATCAAACATTTTAATTCTTAAGCAGAACTAGTGAAATATTGGGACGCTACCAATCAATTTACAATTATTGATATACACAATTTAACAGCAAAAAATTGGGGGTGTCGGAACCCGTAGCCCATATTACGGTTCCGGTAGCCTACAATATATCTTGGTTACGCTTGCGCATAATTTGAAAAACGATCAGAAAGCAAATTAAAAAAAAGTTTATTTTTAACTGAAATTAACGAGCAACATTTAAACTTAAAACGAACAGAAATTATTCCGTATACGAAGGGAGCTGTCCATTCCTAAACTTTTCGTTCTTTACGTTAGAGTTTTATTTTGTGTCCCAATTCTTTAAGAACAACTGCTGAAACAAAGGGCTTTAAATTGGAATAAGCTTTTAAAACCACTAAAAGCTTTAGCGTAACTTTCGATGGTTGAGGGGGGGCAGAGGGAGGAGGGGGCAATTCTCTTCATATACGGAACAACTTTTGTTAGTTTGTTTTAATGTTGGTCCTAGCTTTCAGCTGAAAAATTTAGTTTTTTTTTATATAATATCTACAAAAAGCCACAATTTCATTTTATCTGAAACACTGGTACGATTGAAAAATATTAAAAAATGGCAGAGAAAAATAAGGAAAACTATTTGTATTTCAAAATTCCATGAGAATACTGCTATTAATTTGAAATTCACGTTCGAGTTTCAAAGAATGCTGATTATATCACTGTTTATTTTTAGAATTATGGTTCAAAGATGAGAGAGTGATGTGTTCCGCTTTCAAAATGACCGTGAAAAGGGTGGACCACGTTCACCGCCCTGAACTGGGAAAGCGCATAAATTCGCTTTAAAAAGTAGCAGCTCCTAGATGAGCAAAAAACAAATCTTTGTATTTTTTATGAGACCTGGTCGTCCTACCGAAAAAAGGGACATATTACTGTTACCCATAAAAAAACAAGTTTCCCTATTTTCTAATATCCCGGTACGATCCCCGTACCTCTTGCATGCTAAGCGAGCGCTCTACCATCTGAGCAGCAAATAAAAAAGAAATCCGTCAAATATTTGAATAGTACAAATGCTAATATTTTCATCAAGGGGGTGTAGCTTAGATGGTAGACCGCTCGCTTAGCATGCGAGAGGTACGGGGTTCGATGCGCCGCACCTCCATAAAATTTCTACATCGTGAATATTTACATGATAAAATTTTTTACATGAGAAAATTTTGCTGATTTTCAACAATAGGGGAAAGACCCCCTAAAAGTTATATTCAAAAGAGCTATCTATTCTAACTAAACGGCCTTTGTGATTCAGGGGTTTGTGAATTAAATTTGTTTTTAACTTTTAACGTAAAGAGCGAGGTATTGACTAAGGGGAAAACCCCCTCATATACGTAATAACATGTACGTAATAAAAAAAAAACAATCAAAAAACAAGCGATACGGCTCAATAGTGATCGAAACTTTTAAAAACGGAATTTTGATGTCAATAAATGTATCAAAAGAATGGGTTTATAATGCTGATTCTAAATATATAAATTTTATTAAGTTTAGTATTACTCATCAAAGGCTACGAGCCTGAGAAAATTTACCCGATTTTTAAAGAGGGGGAAACATCCCCTACAAGTGAAAAATTTTTAATGAAAATCACACCGGCAGATTCAGCGTATCAGAAAACCCTATTACATAGGTTTCAAGCTCATATCTGCAAAAATCTGCATTTTTGTATTTTTTGCTAGAAGAAAAGTATACGAATATAGAAGTTAGTTACGTAAGTTAATTTGTAAATTACGTCATAACCAAATTTAGAGACATCCATTTAGCAAAAGAAAAGTAAAATTTTTATGCAAATTTTGTTTACTTATTCAATGACGTTGAGCCAAAATAAAAGTTGCATTAACTAAAAAACGATCAGACATTAAATAAAAAAAACAAGTTTTCTAAACTGAAAGTAAGCAGCGACATTAAAACTTAAAACGAACAGAAATTATTCCGTATATGAAAGGGGCTGTCCCCTCCTAAACGCCTCGCTCTTTACGCTAAAGTTTGACTTTGTCTCATAACTTTATTTTTTAAAACAATAAAAACTTTAGCGTAAAGAGTGAAGCGTTGGGCTATATATTTGCACATAAGAGGGGTGGTATTGGATGTTTGGGTACCGCTGGCACCACTTATTGGAGGGGGTGTGGCGCTGGCACCACTTATTGGATGTTTAATGGCGTAATACTGCGTCAGAACTCGACCCGAAAGACTGGGGTTGGTGATTACGTGACGGACGCCTCACTCCGACCATGACAGACATTGGACCTGCTCCACCTCATCTGCTAAATGTGATTCGTTGCAGCTACATGCGTTCCAACGGTGACAGTTCCCGCTGTAGTTGCCTAAAAAATGGATTGCCTTGCACACTTGCTTGCAAAGACTGCCAAGGGATTGCGTGCTCCAATAAAGATGTTTTGTTGATAACGATGAAGAAGACGATGTTTAGTACAAATGCTTGATCTTATCCTTTTTAGTTCAATATAACCCGTAATAATCTTTGGCTGTGATATATCGAAGTTCCCTGATTTGTTTCATTCCTTACATTTAGTTTTGTCTTATGTTTCTATTATATAGTCGAAGTAAATCTGCTCACGTACTCTGAAGGCCCGATCCATTGTCTCCCCTACGATGAAAACCCTGGAGAAAAGCAAGATACAATCTAATACCATGTTTTTTGAAATCATCGAGTCGAAAAACCTTGGGGGCAACGTTTTGACCAGCCATATCACACAACTCTGGAGGATACTGTTTTCCCCCTCCCCACTAAAGGGGGAAATCGAACCAAGTCCAGCGATAAAACAACATAACATTCTTTTTTCGATTTCTCCACCCAGAAAAAGAGCAGACGTAATGTTCGAGCACACAATAAATCTGCCCCTGAGTTTTTACAATTTTCCCCCTTTTTCCCCTGTTTTTTACCCTGTTCCGTCCAGGGGATTTTTGGGGACTTTTGATATGTTGTACAGAATTTTTTTCTCTAGAAGACGGTGTAAAAATCTTTTATATTGCAATTTTGTCTCAGAGTTTCGTAGATTTACTGGACTAAAACCCATTTCACTAGTTTCTTAAGCATCTTCCGTATACAATATACCGTGAGGGTTCCAGCTAGTTGACAAGTACCAATAAAGAGTTATGTCAAAAGGGATAGCATTTGGCTTGAAGCTTAGAAAATTCGAAAGCGAGCAAATGGACGCGTTAGAGGATGTCCCTTTTGATCCGTTTAAGATCTCTGTTGTGTCTAACGCAATAATTCCTTCACTTGTAAATGAAAAGTGATTTTGTTGTTTAAGTTCCTTATATTATCATGTCTGGTTCCTTCCTTTATTTTTAGTATCCTATTGATATGTTTAACGTTATATTTCTTGTAATATGATTATGCTCCTGCACGTTTGAGTGTGTCTGGATCTTTATATGAATCCATCGATGATTTTTTTTTTCCTTGTTTTTGTTTTTCTCTTATTTTTTCCTTATCTTTCCTTACTTTTTTCTTGTTTTTCCTCTCCACTATTTCTTTTTTGATATTCGGTTGTTTTGGCTTTTCTTTTTTGTTTTCGAGTTTCCTGTGTGTAAAAAAATAAGTTCAGCGTTGCCTCTGCATAGATGCAATGGCTCTGCTGTGATTTTGTCAACCTTCGGTCTGGTGGGTTTGGTTGCAGAGCGGATCCACCATCCAGCGAAAGTAAAATGACAATTTCTTTTGGTGGCCAAGGTGGTATCAACTCGCTCGGGGAACATTTTATTGAGCTACAAAATCCTTTAGATATTGAAAATATAATCAATAACTCAGCTGGAAGCAGAAATTAGAAATAATAATGATCCTAATTTGGCTACCGAAAGTAAGTATGTTTTGCAATTAAATGGTTTTGCCTCTTCCAACGAGATGGTTTTTTTTCCTGTGCTTCACCTTAACATTCATGGACTTTGCTCGTCTTTTGATGAGGTGAAACGGATCATTAGTCGTGGAGCTCCTGATGCTATTTGATTATGCGCCTTACTCCTGGATTCAAATAAAAATATGCTTCTAGGTATTCCAAGATATAGGATGGAGAAGCTGAACCGGAAACAGATGGCGAGAGATGGTCTTGCCATTTATCTTGCCGTTGATCTTGCATAGGCTGCAATGTCCGGAGTGACATGAGTAAAAAGAGGAAGGAATCTTTGAATCCTTTTTTATGGAGATTAAGTCAGGGTGTAAAGGACTTAGCTGTGGGTTTGGTTTACAGGTCCCTCTTGATAAAAGAGAGTTATTCACCAATATCCATGAGTTTGCAAAGAAATTCAAAATTGAACCGCCATCGACGGATACTAGTGAATAACTGAGAAACAAAAGAAAAACATTCATTCACTCAAACCAAAACGAAACAGCATTGAATGTGTTGGATGGCTATGTCATCTGATTCCTGATTTTAATAATTGCATTCCTCGCAGACACTCTTTGAGACTTAAGGGGTTGTTGACGTGTCTGATTAAGTGATTGGTAAAGTGTTACAAGGTTTATATCTGGGACTATTAAAGAATCGGGTTCTCTTTATTGTTTTTACTGTTGTTGAGTTAACTTTTATTGTTGTTATGTATTTGGTTTTAATTCTTATAATTTTTTGGCTTTTATTGATTTTTGTTCATCTTTTAATTTTTTGTTTTTTTTCACTGTTTTTTTTTTCACATTTACATTGACTTTCCGACGTTTTACTTGTTGGTTTGTTCTTTAACCCTCGCACTGATTATATTTTTTTGTTTTTCGCTGAAGAAGAGAGGCGTTTGTCGCCTCGAAATATTCGCTTTGTTGTGTTTTTTTCAGTATTTTCATTTGGCTTTTAAAAACCCCATTTTTGCTCGTTTTTCTTTCTTTATGTTATGTCAGGCCAATGTGGTTTAAGAAATCGTCTGAACTGAACTCTGAAAACCAGCCTGCACATAGTGTAGTTTTATTTTGCTCTACACCCCCTCAACCTTTCCTGGAAGTTCCACCTTAGTACCCATATGGTATTACCCTAAGCCTTTTTGGAGACCCTTGATTAAACATACCTTCCCTTTCTCAAACACAAGACCTATATATTAACGATGGGAAACGTCAATAGCTTACAGCCCTTGCCTCAGGGCTTTGAAATGTCATACCATCTCCTAAAAAATAGATTGTTTTTACTTAAGACTTTTTTTAAAGAAAATGATCGTTTAGCACCATTTTTGGATCATTTTCAGGTGAATCAAAATTTTTTGTGTTTGATGAAGCTTGCATAAAACTATAACCATGACTATTGAGTTTGGACAATTGTTGCTTTTTTTTATTGCATTTGACCAATTAACCCTTAGAACCATGGTGTTCAAAGTAGGTGCACAATGCATATTAACATTCTCAGTAAGTAAACATTCTTAGAAAAAATATGTAAATCAATTATAATTAACTTATTTAACCTAAGACAAGTAAAATGACTCATCTTAAATAAGTAATATGCTAAAAAATATCGTTAAAAGTTGTCTCTTGGTTTGATATTGTATATGGTACAAAAGTTTGAAGCACAAGGTTGTTGTTGCATGCAATGTGCAGTTCTATGCTCATTTAACATAAAATTCCTAGATTCTCAAGATTTTTCTTAAAGGGTAAATAAAAAATCGTACAGGTAATTTCTTGATAAAAATAACTATTCAGTTACTCTAGGTTAGGATAATAAACATAATTTATAATGACGATTGTAAATATTTATTGGTTTTTCTCATTTAAAAATCAATTATTTAAATTTAATTAAGCAGTGCTCCAGTAAGTTAAAACGTTGGAACGCACAATGTTTTATTGAAATGTCGGAAACTTTGCCTTAAACTTTGGAAAACGTATTTCTTTTATATATTTTTTTTAATGTCCTTGTTATTTTTACTGAAAATATTGGACAAACAACAAAGTGCTCCCCGTCTAGTATTCTAAAAATAAATTTAAACCCACCTTCCTCCCCTGCTCTTTGTGATTAGTGTTCCTGGCTCTTACCACTTCTAGAGCTATAGAGCTATAGAAATTCGAATGGTACCTAAAAACATATTTTTTAAATTGCTGCTCCATCGGAAATGCCATCTACTTTATCAAAGAGAAAGGGACTGAAATCCTTTCTTTTTTTTGTAATATATATAGGATGTTTCGGTTTCAGGAAAATGGGAAAGAAAAATTAAGCTCTACTTTTGGCAATTTTGAGGCTCCTTGCTCCTAACCTAAGTTTTTTTTAAATTGCTTTAAAAAATATTTCTTGCTTTAATTGCTTTTTTAATTGCTTTAAAAAATATATATTTTTTAAATTGCTGCTCCATCAGAAATGCCATCTACTTTATCAAAGAGAAAGGGACTGAAATCCTTTCTTGTTTTGTAATATTGATATATAAGATGTTTCGGTTTCAGGAAAATGGGAAAGAAAAATTAAGCTCTACTTTTGGCAATTTTGTGGCTCCTTGCTCCTAACCTAAGTTTTTTTTTAAATTTATTTAAAAAATATTGCTTGCTTTAATTGCTTTTTTAATTGCTTTAAAAAAAATATATTTTTTAAATTGCTGCTTCCATCAGAAATGCCATCTACTTTATCAAAGAGAAAGGGACTGAAATCTTTTCTTTTTTTTGTAATATTGATATATAGGATGTTTCGGTTTCAGGAAAATGGGAAAGAAAAATTAAGCTCTACTTTTGGCAATTTTTTAGGCTCCTTGCTCCTAACCTAAGTTTTTTGTTGTGTAGTAGATTTTCTTGACCCAGGAGCTTACAGAAATTAGTTCTTAGCTACTCATCACAAAATTATTTCGTGCCTTGAATTTCATTTTCTATTGTACATTTGAGCCCCTTTGCCCCCAGGAATTGAAGGATGTGAATTTCAAGTCAATCGAGAAAAATTCAGACTTGTTCAGGTCCCATTTTGAAGGCCCTTGCTACCGAACTAATTTGTTTACACGATTGGTTCACTCTGACAATGGTCGAACGTGTATAGATTTCATACCCATCCCTGACTATTGTTGTCCAATTTCAGACCCTCTAACATCCCTTCCACCAAAAAAACTGATCCTCACTTAACCCAGGAACACTCCCGAAATTTTCGAGCGAATTGAGCAACCATTATTAAAACAAACCCGCCTATTAACCTGTTGTAAAACCTCCCTTTTAACATCGGGAAGTTTGCGTAATGATGGGACCTTACCCCTGCAATGTGCATGTGTTATATAATCCTATAGGCATGTTTTATTGGACAGTCATAACGAGGTACTGTGAGCAGTCCTCTCCTGAGATTTACGGCTATCCCCTCCAATACGAAATTTGTTAGAAGACTAAATTTGGGTCTTCTACCAAAATTCCTAAAACACATTTTAGGACCGACTTTTCAATGATAATGACAATAGTATCGGCTTCAGAATCAAATGAGAAGTTTTGAGGCAGTCATTGGACATGCGGTTTTCTTCATTCTTTTTCTGGATCAAACTGGTTCATTTGACAGGTTCAGAAACAGGTTAGACAAAAACAGAAACAGAGTATTGATAGAAACAGTGCCAATGCTCAGTAGAAATATTTCTTCTTAAAATGCGGAAACTTGCCTTTTACATTCCGTTATAAAGAGCTTGACTCTTTAAAATTCAAGCATTTCCTCCCTTCCCCCGCGGATACTAGGATACGATATAATAGGCAGCACAATTTTGTTTTCTTGTAAGAAAGAGAGAGAGAGAGAGAGAGAGAGAGAGAGAGAGAGAGAGAGAGAGAGAGAGAGAGAGAGAGAGAGAGAGAGAGAGAGAGGGAGAGAGAGAAATAATTTATTAACCAAAATTACGCTTACATAATCTTTTAACAATCATGGGGGAAACCCATTGGGCTGTATATGACGGTTGTTTTCCATCCCTATAATCTACTATTATATATTCACACTTCACCTATAAATCAAAATCACAAAAAAAGTAGTGAAAATATAACAACTTTTAACTATTAGCATACACAATTAAACAATATCGTCGATAAACCACAAACGACGTGGAAACGAATTACTAGCGACACATATCTAAATCAACTTAAATCACTAACAACTTCCCAGAAGGTAACATTTCAACCCATTCTTGAACTTGCTAACATTATCTTTCACCTTTATTCCCTCATAGAGGGAATTCCACAGCTGCGGTCCTGCAAAACGTGGAAATGAAGATCCGCGTTGAATACTTTGAGCCTCAGACGCTATCCCTGAAGAATGCCTAGTTTCATAACAAATTTAACAATGGAAAAATGAGTTAGACTTTAAAATTTCCCAAAAGCCCTCCAGTGAATAACGATTCAAACATTGATAAACAAAATATCTACTTGATAATCTCTTAACTTATAAACACTTAGAATTTTCATTTTAGTAAAGCAACTCAAAGTACAATTTTCAAATCTCTCATAATCTCCTAAGACACGAACAACTTTATTAAAATTTGAACTCTTTTAAAACTTGACACAAAAGAATTAGTCCATAGCAAACAACCATAAGATAGATACGGACTGATAAGAGAATGATAGAGGATCATTAGAATTCTTGGTGGGAGCTCATTCCTTAGTCTTCTTGTAAGACCCAATCCTCTTGCCACTTTTGCTGCTCACAATTACCGCACTTTACCGCATAACAGTGTAATTTCCAACTCAAATTACAATCAAGACCAAAAGCGTGTTTTAGAATGCACCATTCAGACATATTTTATTATTTAAAATAGTGGGAGTACAAATTCTACAAAAAGTCATGAAATTCGTCTTAAAACATTAATAGATAAACAGCTACATCTTGTAAAACTTGCCAGTTCATTTAGGGCCTTATATGCCTTTTCAATCAAAAATTTTTCGCAAGATGATGTTACTGTAAACACGGTGTCATCAGCAAAGGACGTGAAAACTTAGTACGGAACACTTGGATTAGACCAGAACACTTCGTACGGAAGGAGTTGTTATAAAAAACTTCGAAAGAGTATTATTCGATTGTAAACTGAAAATTCTTTTGCATTTTTTGAGAGTCAAAGTGATTGGAGGGCAGCCAGCCCCAACACCCCACGCCCATCATCTCCCAACACACATCCAATCCAAATTTTGAAACAGCCATATTGTTCAGCATAGTCAAAGTTCCAGTAATTTATATCTTAGGGATGACAACCGCCCCCCCCCAACCCTTTAGAACAAGGGCTATAGATTACACTAGTTGCTCATGATTATCATATAGGCTTCTTATGGAAGGGGTGGTTGTATAAATTTCAGAGAGGCTCATTCGATTGGAAATCAAAAGGGATCGAATGGCAATTAGGCTCTCTCTTTCCCCTTTCTATTTTCCCTAAATGCATCCAATAGAAAGTTTGAGATAGCCATTTTATTCAAAGTAGTCTGAAGATCATATAGCAAGGCGTTTGGGGTTAAAAAAAGGAGAGCAAGGGGTAAGGGTTGTAAGTTATGTCCAGGGGGCATATAAGGTACTTACGAAAGGGGTGGTCGTATAAAATTTAGAGAAGGCTCATTTAATGGGAAATTAAAATTTGAAGTTCCCTTTTTAAGAGTCAATAGTGATCGAAGGGCAACTATCCTCACCCCCCCCCCCCCATTCCAATAAGGCAAAGAGAATTCAAACGAGCCTTTCAGAGAAGGTTGAGGGGAGCGTAAATTAAATCAAAACAAGTTATATGTATACGGGCTGTCAAAACAGCATAACTTCGAAATGACTGAGTATATTAATTTGGACTTTCAGGAAATCATAGTGGAGATGACCGAAAAGGTAAAAATTTGTTCGCTACTTCAACTATCACCACTACTGCTGCTTCCACTACCGGTAAAGCAACCACAGTGCTACATTTAAATATTTGGGGGAAATTTGAACTAATTTAAAAGACACTGTGTGCATGCACACTGTCAAAAGAGCGTATCTCAAGAATGGATTTGGGTGTTAAATTGGAACTTCCAGAAAATGCTTAAAGGGGAAGATCAATTCACAAAAAGGCAATTTGTGCATGCTACTACCGCTACAACGCTTACTACTACTATTGCTACTACTTCAGCTAATACCTCTATTGCAACTGCTTTTAAAACTAAGAGTGTTAAAATGAAAATCATAAAAGTATATAAATATAATGGTTGTCAAAAGAATATCTCAGCAATATCATAGCACAGGCTAATTGTATTAAGTTGAAACTTCCAGGACTTGATGAGAATGATGTTCAAATCACCAAATGGTATACATATACTATTAATAGTACCACAGAAGTTACTGTAATTATTGACGCTGGGGGTATTAAGGCGAAACTTCTAGGAAATATTTAGGAGGAGTTTCAATTAAAAGAAGAAACTTATGCATGTAGGTTTTTAAAAGGGCATATAAAAAGTTCTATAGGCAGTGCCGCTCTATAATAGCTGAAAACATCACCGAAACTCTTAAAACAGCTAATCAGCTTAAAGATTAACATTTCTAGTACCCTTTTTTGAGTAAAAAGAGGTTAGAGGATAAGCAGCCCTACTCCAAAGCTCATTTGTCTCCAAACGCATCCGATCAAATTTTTAGACAGCCATTTTGTTAATCATAGTAGGACAGTCCAGCGGCGATGTCTCTAGGGATATTGGATATGTCAACCCCATACAATTATACAATTGGCCAATTACACTTCAAACTAAATGTTGCTTTATAACTAAATCAAAAAGGTACTGTGTGTATGGTTGCCAATAAAAAAAACCTCAGCAATATATGGAGAACAACTGGGAGTATGAATTTGAAACTTTCGGGGCTACTACTATTACTACTTCTGCTTTTACAGTTTAAATAAATAAAAAGAGTGTGTGTGTTTTCAGGTTGACGAACAGCATAGATAGAAATTTTGAGAATAATATCAACTTTTATTTTTCTTGTCAACTTGAGGAGGTATAAACTTAAACTAAATCATACTATTTGTGTCAGGATCAATGATTCAATAATACTGATGCTAACTCTATTCCACTCATACTACCCTTGCAGCTCCTCCTTTAGGTGTTAGTGGCTTCTTCAATTTTTTCGGATGAATTTTTTTCGGCTCAGTAACGACAATTTTGAGATGTACATACTTACGACTTAAATTAAACCCAGGGGAATGTTTTTCAGTTCAATGAGGCGTGCGCCAAGGAAGAGTACTTTCTTCATATATTTTTAAGATGAATTTAGCCTCCGCTTTACCCTTAAATCGGTCAACTTATTACTATGGAATGTCTGATGTTTCATATTTAGCTGACGACATTTTATTGATTAGCCGATCAAAATCTTCGTTGTCTAAAATGATTCGTCAAGCTTTATATAAGTTATTTTTTAACTTTTTGAAATCATGCTGTGCATTTTCCTTTTGGTGTTTTTAGTCTCTAAAAGTGCCAGGATGATAGGTGCCTGCGCTCGCATTATTTTCCATATCTTAAGTTCCTTCTTTATTTGCCTTCACGTACTCGCAACCGAAAACTTATTCATAACTATAGTGCATCCATTGTGACAAATAGGCCTGAGCTAACTCACATTGAGTTGCTAAATTCGATCCCTGGAAAGCTCATCAATCAACATCAATAAATAAATGAAACCTAAAACGAATAAGAATTGCAATAAATAATGAAGTCAAATTCAAAACGAGCAAGAACTAACATGAGTCTCTGAACGTTTTATCACCATTCATCTGAAAGGATCCATTACAAACATGACCATAATCCAAGTTTACGCCTCAGACTCGTCCCGGAGTGACCAAGAAGCCGCTAAATCCTACAACCAACTCGCTTCAACTCGGACCACGTTCTAGTCATGTCTGAGCTCCGTTTGCGTATTCGGAAGCCCCAAAAGCCTAAGAATAGCTTACCAAGATATCGTGTCGACCTGCTGAAAAACATAGAAACAAGGAACAGGTATAGAACAGCACTCTCCAACAAGTTGTCGAGAATCCAACCCATGGAAGCTCCAACAGCAGAAGAAATTGACCGATTGGTGGACGAAAGCGCATCCATCATCAGAGAAACTGCTAGTGAAATCCTGGGAATTCAGACCCATTCGGATAAACCATGGATCACCCCCGAAATTATTTATCTATGTGTGCAGAAGCGCGCCCATGCTAACAAGGCAGATCGACAAAGCCAGGACGAGTACCAAGTGGCTGAAGCGCCTAGTAGAAAAGGAAATACGGCAAGCTCTGCGACGCTACATCAATCCCAAATGTGGTGAGTATGAAGAAGCCCTTCAAAAAGGTAATAGCCACTTCATGTACAAGAAAGTCGGTGAACTGTCAAAAAAGAAGTCCTCGGCCGCTCCTACACTGTTGGATAAACAGGGGCTCCCAATCACGGACTCCCAGGGAAGACGAAAACAATGGAAGGATCAATTCAGCGAAAAACTGAACCCCACAATAACGCCCGACCCGAAAATCTCATTATCTTTCCAACTACCGCAGCACCCAGTTGACCCAAGCCCTCCTCCGCTAAGAGGTGAAGTACTCTCAGCAATAAAATGTCTAAAAATTAATAAAGCCCCAGACCCGGATTGTATTTAGTCAGAACTATTAAAAACAGGCCCAGAAAAACTGGTCGATATCTATCACAAATTCATAACAAGTTCCCCAGATCTTGGGCGAAAGCCACCATCGTCCCCTTTTTTAAAAAGGGGGAAACGGCAACTGTAACAACTACAGACCAATAAGTTTAACTAGCCAACCGGCGAAGATTCTTACAAAAATACTCCTTGACCGTCTGAAATCTCTGACAAACCATATCTTAGAGGAATACCAAGCAGGCTTTCGAAAAGACCGCTCTACCATAGACCAGATTTTCTCCACTCGGCAAATGATGGAGAAGTATATCTAGTTTGCAAAAGAGCTGCTGCTACTCTTCATCGATTTCAAGCAGGCTTTTGACTTGATATGGCGAGATGCACATCCTGCTACATCCTGCTATTATAACACATCCTGCTACACTATGGAGGCCCTGAAAACTTAGTAATCCTGATAAAAGACATGTATTCACATTTCGTCAGCCAAGTCCAGACGCCCGAGGGATTGACAGAAGAGTTTCTGACATCAGTGGCGTTCTTCAAGGTTGCCTCTTGTCACCCCACCTCTTTAGCCTATTCCTCAACACAGCGCTATCATTTTCTGAAACTGTTGACGGTATAAAGATTGGAGGGAAGCTTATCGATAAACTGGCATACGCAGATGACATCGAGAAACTCAACAGTTAAGAGCATCTACTCCAAGCTGACACCGACGAACTAGTGTCAGCAACCAAAGCCTTTGGGATGGTCGTTAATACAGCCAAAACCAGGGTTGTGCGGTTGTCTGGAGCCCCTACTTCAAGAAACGTGCAGCTAAACAAAAGGAGAGCCAGTAGAAAATGTTGACTCCTTTGTCTACCTAGGGAGCCTCCTAACTTTTTTCAACGACTGCTTGAAATCGATCAAACGAAGACTCAGCCTGGCAAGCGCCACCTTCAAGAGCCTCTTGCCAATCTGGAAACACAAGACTCTGTCAACTTCTCTGAAGGCGCGACTCTTCAACTCTCTCATAATCCCAATCACTTTATAATTAAGTGAGACTTGGTCACTAAAGCCTGATGATAAGCAAAGAATATCCACATTTGAAACTAAATGCCTTAGACGCATTGCGGGGATTACCTATATTAACCGAGTCTCAAATAAAGACCTCCAAAAACTACTCCGTTGCCCCCGCAGCATCATGGACCGGGTCAGAAGCCAAAAACTCCACTGGCTTGGCCATATCCAGCGAATCTCGGCCAATCAGCTTCCAAAAATCACATTCGAGGGACGAGTTCACGGCACGCGGCCAAGAGGCCGACCTCGTAAAAGATGGACCGACAATTTCCCGGCCCATAACCTCTCCCAGCTACTTCGTCTAGCGCCAGATAGATCGAAGTACCTTCACCACATTCATCATTTGCTCAGAAGTGAAGAAGTCCCAATATAGCCACAAAGGCCGGACGGGACTCAAGTCAAGTCAAGTCTTAAAGCTGATAAAAACTCGCAGAAAGATTCATAGTCATTTTTATTTCTGTTGAGTTTATCTTTCCAAAGTAAATTGTTCAGAAAGCACCTGCTTTTAACATTTTACCATTCATAAAAACATTTTCGGAAGAAAATGGAGGCAGATTTGTGTAAGCACCTAATGTATCGGTTACCAAAAAATTGCTCGGCTGGATATCTGTATTATTTACTTTTTGTTTGTTATGTAGATCAAGTGGATTCTAGTTTGATTAAACGAACTTTACTTTAATATTCTCCCTCTAAAACATAGCAAATAGTTTTTTTGTATAATCTAAAAAGTATTAAGGTGTAAGATGCAAATTTTAGTTAAGACAGCTACAATTGGATGTGTTCTAAGCGAGGAATGAGTAGACTTTGGGCCATATTAAAATTATAATGATAACGACATTTATAATCGTGATTTCTTGAAGGGGCTTTTTTGAACCCTGTCATTGAAAATTTCTTTGTTACTGAAACTTTCAAGATTTAAGTTTTTCTACTGAAACTTTCCTATCTCAATTCTCATGCATAAAAATAAAAAATCTTTTATTGAGGACACACATATAAAATTAACTTTCATGTTAGTTTAACGTTTATTTGGACGTAGGATTTTGGCTTATTCCGACTGAAATGAAATTAGTGACCATGGCTTCAAGCAAAAAATTTAAACTGTGATCACGAGAGGTGTTTTTCAGCAATGTTTATAGCAACTGTGTTTAGGAAATTTACTACCTCAAGATTTATAGTATATCATTGTTTCTTTAAAAGAAAATATTCAAATTACAATGAGATTCTTATTAATGGAAAGTCATATGAAGTTGACTCCTGGACTAATGTGACTCCAAAAATTTTATCATACATTGGAAAGAACTTGCATCTTCAGAAAAGCCATCCATTGAGCTTATTAAGACAACGAATCACAAATTTCTTTTATTCCCACTATAAAAATAATAGAGGTAATCCATTATTTTCAGTGTATGACAATTTAAACCCTATAGTTACTACTGAACAGAATTTTGACAATTTGCTGGTGCCTGAAGATCATGCTAGCAGAAAGAAAAGTGATTGCTATTATGTGAATTCTAAGTACCTTTTAAGAGGCCACTCCTCTGCTCATGAAAATGAACTTATTCAATCAGGGCTAGATAACTTCCTAATATTTTCAGATGTATACAGAAGAGATCAAATTGATTCTTCACATTATCCTGTTTTCCATCAAGTAGAAGGTGTAAGACTTTTCCTGAAACATGAGGTATAGAATGAGTTCTAGATTCCTTGGTAGGCTACTAGTTTAGAGGTTGACCTCTCCAGAAAAATTGCAGTAAAATATAGAAAATACCCAATTTTACCAGTTACAACACTAGTATAGAGTCGCAAGGAAACTAAGTGGAAAATAAAAATGAAGTTGAAGATAACATACTTGTATCTATGTTAGGTTAGAAACTTTTCAGACAACCCTTATAGGTCAATAATTTTCAGCAAGGTCCTTTCTAGGCCTACCTTTCTTAAATATTAGAGTGATAAAAGTATTTTTCTAATCCAGTGGTAGTCTGAAATTCAATGATAAGTTAGAAAGCAGGGAAAGTGGTTGATACAAGACTGTTTGACATTCATGAAAGATACAAGGGTGAATGCAGTCAGGACCAGCCAATTTATTTGTTTTAAGGGACATAAGTCACTTTAGAACTATTGTATAAGTAATCAAAATTAGTTCCATCTCAATTGATACATCATCTGTCAGTATGTTGGGGGAAAACAGTAGGCTACTGGAATCAGAGGAAAAAACAGAATTGTTGGTTGAAAATTTCAACTTTCAGCTCAGAATAGCAATTCTATTCTCAGTGTATTCTATTAATTAGCCTACTTGTTTTAGTAGTTAAAAAGATAAAATTTTGGCCAAAAACTTCTTGTGCAAGATGTTTCAGCATACAAAATTTCAGTTTTCTTGTTAGACCAGTGGATTCTAACCAATTTTGGGCTACACCCCACCTATGCATTTCTAAAATCCCTCTTCCCCCTTGTGATAATTATATTTTGAAATTCAAAAATTAAGATGTATTTGTCTGAAGGAAGCTTAAAAGGTCATTAACTTGGAATTTTATTTTCAGGTAGTCCTCTAGGCATATTTTATGCTAATGAAAAAGCTTGTATGCATAAAACACCTTTTCTAAAATGCATAATCTTATTGCAATACTAACATGGTCTTTTTTTACTCTTCAAATGCATATGAAGGTGACATCTTTCTCATGATTTTTTTTTTGTGGGGTATGCACCCCATGTTGGGAATAATGATGATATTTTTTTTTTATATTTGTTTTTATATTTTTCTGTTTTTATATTTTTTATATTGTATTATCTTTTTTTATTTTATTATATTTTATATTAAGTTTTTATATAATATATTATATTATATATTATATTATATTATCTGTTTTTATATTATATTATCTGTTTTTATATTTTTATATTTCCTGTTTTTATATTTTTTTTAAGCACTTTTTCTTTTAGCCAATTGGTTTTATGGTAGCATTGATGAATGATACAACTGTATTTTAGACAATAGTGAAAAATTGTGAATAAAAGATAGTTTGGACTTTTATTTATATTAATAAATTAATATAGCAAAAGTTTGACATTAATGTAAAAAAATTAGATAAAAGTCAGACAAATTCCAAAATTGTTTGTCAAGTTTTTTTTTTAAGTTAATAATTAGTTTAGTTTGTTTAAAGTTTTGCAGATAAAAATTATAATGAATACTAGAGACAATAGTACTAAGGGATCCTATATATCTTTATTCATTCTTTTTATTTGCCTTGCTATATCAGTTTGGTTAAGTCTCAAAGAATGATCAAACTCATTTACCATGTCAAAGAAAAGAAAGGGCAATAGATTTACATACCCTTCAGTACACTGGCCTCTAATATCCATTAAAATGGTGCAATGTCACCTTTAACACAAAAATCAAGCCCTGTTCAACATGACAATACTTTTTCCATAATTTAGTGCCTACTCTACACAGCTGAGCAAAACTAACAATCTGTAAGGGTTTTACAGATCTAGAGCAAGATTACTCTCAGTTTTGCAAAAAATAAGCATGAATTCTCTATGGTAAATTCTCCATGAAGCTATTTTTAAAACATCTCAAGACTAAGGGAATCATAGTGAAAAGCTTTGTTTCTGTCTTTTGCTTTGAAAACTTTTTGTATTTAGTTGATATATTTGTACATTCAAAAGTTTTACTTTAACTCTACCTACAGCTTATGTTTGTCTAAAGCTCTTATTTTAATGGTTATGTTCTAGATTCTTACTGTTTTTAAACACTGAAGGCACCTAGTTTTATTCAGGCAAAATATCTGTCATGATTGTTATCTTTTATTTTCTCTCTACTGGCCATAGACTGTTGTTCTGTTTCTGGAGGAGGGGTAAATACTTGTATCACCACCCCGTAGTTCAGCAGCTTCTGAGTTGTTATTACATCATTCCTCTTTCATCAATATGTCAGGGTTGGTAATTTCAATGTTGTTTCTGCATTGTTCATACAGAGTATGATCTAGGGTTGGGACAAGTTTTGTGGCTCTTGTCTATTCATTTTTTATGGCCCTAGCATCCATTATGTGTTGTGGGGGTGCTATTACCATTACAAACTCAAGGTGAGGGCATACAAGAGCTGTTTAAAGTTTTTTTTTTTTTTTTTTACCAAACTTTATAATAATGAAATTAATTATCATCCACAATATAGATAGAAGTGGAGTAAAATAATGGAAATAAATAAATATACCTTCCCTATGACAAAAACTACTAAACTACTAACAAGTCACCACAGCACCAATCCATCTAAGGCCAACCCAGCTACACACACTCCTCCATCCTAATTAAGGCTTTCCTCTTTACACCCTCCAAGAAAGTTCCCATTTCACTTAAATCTTTCTTTATGAAATCCTCCCAATCCAACTGCAGACAACCTGATTTCTGTTTAGCCCTAGATGGTTGACCAAAAAGCATGATCTTCAGCAAAATGTTATTCTTCATCTACAGAGCATGGCCTAGCCATCTCAACCTTTCTCTCATTAAATAAAAAAAAACAAGTTTTTTCAACTGAAAGTAAGGAGCAACATTAAAACTTAAAAGAAACAAATTATTATGTATACAAAGGGGGTTGCCCCCTCAACAGCTTGCTCTTTATGCTAAAGTTTTTAGTACTTTTAAAAAAGTGTCTTATTGTTCTAATTACACAGCCCTTGTGTTTCAGGAGTCATTACTAAGTAATTGGGACAAAATTCAAACTTAAGTGCAAAAACAAGGTGTTGAGAATGGGAAAACCCATTTTACATATGTAATAATTTCTGTTTGTTTTAAGTTTTAATGTTGCTCCTTACTTTCAGTTGAAAAAACTTGTTTTTTAATTTAGTTTCTGATCTTTTTTAATAAATGTCAGGAAATTTGGCCCCACCTCGACAGAGAAACACCTTCCCCATGGAAACATCCTCTAGACAAAAATTAATCCTGGTGAAAATTTACCTGGACAATTACTCTTAACCACTCTGTGCATAAAATTGAGATGGAAAATAGAAAGAAAGAAGTATAAAAAGAATGTTGTTTAAGAATTCTGGAAAATTCCCCCTGTGTATAATTTCCCCTGAGAAGTTCACTCCCTGGAAACTTCCCTCCCCCTGAAAGATTCTCCCATGGAAAAATCCCCAGCAAAAAATTTTTCTGCCCCTCACCCAAAAATGTATGCCTACATCCCAACAACAAATACTATGTGCAAACAATGGGCACATTTTATAACTTAAATACCTTTCTCCTGGGACTGTTGGGGGGTCATGTTATACCCAAAGGCATAGTTATTGGGCCTTTCAACTATGATGGACAAAATGGCTATCTCAAAATTTTGATCAGACAATTTTGGGAGAAAAGGAGCAGGGGAGGGGGCCTAGTTGCCCTCCAATTTTTTTGTTTACTAATAAGGGCACTAGAACTTTTAATTTCTGTTCCAATGAGCCATCTTTCTGACATTCTAGGACCACTGGGTTGATACAATCACCCATGGGGAAAAAAACAAACAAACAAACTTCTGGCAAAAAATACAAAATTCTACATTTTTGCAGACAGGAGCTTCAAATTTTCTCAGGCTCATAACCTTTGATGAGTAAGACTAAACTTAATTAAATTTATATGCGTATTTTGTAGCATTTTGTGATACCTTGCTTTATGCTTGTGGTTGTGCACCAGCTGCTATTGCATGCTTATGCTTATTTGCCTTGATGATTTATGCTTGCTTGCTTTGCTTATAGTGTTCTTTATTATAGGTGCCTGGGTTTTAAATAAAGATTTATCTACCAAATATCACATGGTGTCAGAAGTGAGTAACCAGTAATGGATGTCAACCAGCCAAGTATCAGTTGGGACTCGCTGTGTCTTCCAGATGAGTGGAAACGATTTGAGCAGCATGCTTGTCTTATGTTTGCTGGCCCTTTATCTGGGAAAACTGAGAAGATCATGGGTGCCTACCTACTTATTTGGGTAGGAGACAAGGGAAGATAGATATTTAATACCTTCACCTTCAGTGAGAGTGAAAAGGACAAGCTTGAGCCATACATGACAAGATTCAAAGATTATGCAACACCTAAAACAAACAGCGTGTTTGCAAGGTACGTCTTTCAGAAACGTGACCAACATGAGGGAGAAAACATAGAAAGCTACATAACAGAGGTGAAAACCTTGGTTAAGGCCTGTAGCTACAGGGACGCAGACGAAATGGTACGAGATAGAATAGTCTGTGGAATACTGAACCCACGTATCAGAGAGCGCCTGCTAGTAGAAGGGGATGCCCTAACCCTTGAAACAACTATAGAGAAATGTTGCATGTTTGAAACAACCCAGGCACAGCTAAGAACGTTTGATGAAGGTAGCATAAAAAAAGAAGTTGATTCCATTCATAAAATCAATCGCCGCCCAAGCAGAAGAAACGAAAAGTTCAAGACCACCAGCCCAAGATCTAGAGAATGCTACTTCTGTGGAGGCAGCTACAGCCCAAATCCTGCATGTCCTGCAAAAGGAAAAACATGTACAAAGTGCCGCAAGCATAACCATTTTGCACGCGTCTGCAGAAGCAACAAGGTCTTAAATGTAGTTTCAGGCACCAACAACACACTTGAAAACTCTGATGATGAGGACGAGATATTTCTGCATGAAGTCTCGGAAACAAATAACAAGGAAGAAGCCATAGTTTCCCTCAAAATTAACGCCCAGTTGCCAGTGAGCTTCAAAGGTGACACAGGAGAGCAAGCAAATATCCTTCCTATCAAGTATTTTGACATGCTCTTGCCAAAGCCAGAAATAAATAAGGCTAAGCAGAAGCTCACTAGTTACTGTGGTGGCAGGATTCCCGTTCGAGGAACATGTACTTTGAGCTGCACCTATGAACAATCAAGGCCTTCCAACCAGCCTTTCTACATTGTAGAAGCAAACTCTGTTCCCATAATCGGTTTCAGATCAAGCTTGGATCTGAACCTTATTAAACTGATCATGAATGTCAACTCTGCTGCAAGCACTGAAGTACCAATCTGCAACTCTGTTTCAGAGGTTATTAAAGAATTTAATGATGTCTTTGAAGGCATAGGAAATCTGGATGGCAAGTGCCATATTTATTTGAAGGACAGAGCCATCCATAAGGTTCATGCTGTAAGGAAAATTCCATCAGCTCTTCGCAACAAGCTTAAAGCAGAGCTTGATAAAATGGAGAAAGACAGTGTCATTGAGAAGGTGACTCTCCCTACTGAATGGGTCTACTCCATGGTGGCCGATTCAAAAGAAAGATGACACTCTCCGTCTCTGTATTGACCCTGTGGATCTCAACAAATCCATCAGAAGACCCCACTACCCTATTCCAACGCTAGAAGACTCTACAGCCAACTTGCATGGAGCAAAGTACTTCACAAAGCTAGACGCACGTTCAGGATACTAGTAATTGTCGCTAGATGAGGAATCCTCAGACCTAACTACATTCAACACTATCTTTGGAAGATACCGTTTCAAGCGTATGCCGTTTGGCATTATATCAGCGCGGGACGAATTCCAGAGGCGCATTGAGCAAGTGTTTGAAGGCCTCACTGTCTTTATAGTAATCATAGACGATCTGATAGTCTTCGGTTCAACCCTGGAAGAGCATAATCAGCGTCTTGTTGCTGTCTTAAAGAGGGCTCGAGTAAAAGGGGTGAGGTTCAACCCCAGTAAATCTAAATTTGGGGTACAAGAGGTAACATACTTTGGCCATATGATTGGCGAAAAAGGGATGCGCCCTGATCCAGAGAAGCTACGTGCAATTAATACAGTGCCGAAGCCAGCGAACAAAGAAGAGCTGACCACCCTCCTAGGAATGCTAAACTACCTAGCCAGATACATCCCTAATCTATCAACAAAATGCAAGGACCTTCGTGACATCTGCAAAGAAAAAGACTTTGTTTGGGAAACAAAGCACGATTTTGCCTTAAAGGAAATAAAGGGCTCCATTGTGTCGCACCTTCACTTCTTTGATCACCAAAGTACCTCAATTGACCTGACAGTCGATGCCTCATCACACGGCCTAGGAGCATACATCTCAACAAATGGACAGGCAATAGCATACGCTTCACGAGCCCTTACGTCTAGCGAGCAAAGATACTCACAGCTAGAAAAAGAACTTTACGCAATTGTATTTGGTTGCCGATACTTCCATCTTTACATTTATGGAAAGCAGGTCAGTGTGTTCACTGATCGTCGCCCTCTCGAAACCATCTTACGACAGCCTTTGCACAAGGCCTCAGCAAGACTACAAAGGATGATGCTCCAGATTCAGCCATACGACTTGAGTTTACTTACCAACCTGGCACTGAAATACCAGTCCCTGATGCTTTATCAAGGCTCCGCCTGTCAGACATTTACAAGGCAAGCCAGAGAGAACTTGAAGCGTATGTACACCAAGTTGTCGAGTTACTTCCGGTGAGTGATTCAAAACTGCAAGAAATCCGCAACCAGTCTAAACAAGACCCCCAGCTAGCTGCACTCAGACAAATTATAGAAACTGGCTGGCCAGTTTGCCACAAGCTATGTCCTAGTCACGTACTGCCATTTTGGGGAGTCCGACACGAACTGTGCATCAATGACGAAATCATATTCCAGGGAGACAGGATAGTGGTACCAGCATGTCTGAGAACCGACACGTTAAAACAGCTACACGCGTCCCACCTAGGAGTGGAGAAAACTAAACAGAGAGCCAGGATGCTCATCTACTGGCCTCGAATGAACACAGACATAGAAAATCTGATTGTCAGCTGCTACACATGCCAAAAAAACAGCAGGAGTCTGCAAAAAGAGCCACTTATCTGCTCACCAGTTTCAGTTCTCCCCTGGCAACAAGTTGCCTGTGACATATTCACCTGGCATGGAGCCAGCTACCTCCTAGTGGTGGACTACCATAGCCGCTTTTTTGAAACTAATCTGTTGCGTGAATTAACATCTGCAGAAGTCATTTTGAAACTGAAGTCGCATTTTGCCCATCATGGTATACCCCAGGTCATGATGTCCGATAATGGTAGACAATTCGTGTCCCAAGAATTCAAGAGGTTTGCCAGAGACTGGGGATTTGAGTTAAAAACTTCAAGTCCAATATACCTCCAGTCAAATGGATTAGTGGAAAAGACTATCCAGACTTGCAAGAGCATCGTGACCAAGGCAAGTGAAAATGGATCGGACCCGTACCTCGGAATTATGGAATACCGTAACACCCCAATAGACGGTTTAGCTTCCTCCTCACAAATGCTCATGAGCCGCCAGCTCCGCTCAAAACTGCCATGCACAGAAAAGCACTTAGAAAAGAGAGTGATACAGACTTCTGAATTCTTGGTGAGCAGAGAGATGGCTCAACACAGACAGAAATCCTACTATGACCGGCATGCTAGAGAACATCCCGAACTCAGAGGAGGTGACCAGGTCTTCTTCAGAAAATAGCCAGAATCCCCGTGGAAAAGCGGGGAAATAATTAAAGAGGCAGATGAGCCTAGATCGTACTACCTATCAACTAAAGATGGTACAATCCTTCGTCGCAACCGAAGACACTTAATCAAAGCAGCTTCTCCACTCACACCTGATGATAGACCTGCCATGAAGTACCCCTCCCGGGCTGTGTCAAGGTCACTAAACCTGGGCAGGATGCAGATTGTCTTGACACTGCCACAAGCATGAATCTGCACAGATCACTGCAGAGATTCCCGACTACCACCACTGAGCCCGGTATGGCCATAGCTGAGCCCCACCTGCCAGCAAGTGAACCGTCTAGCACAATTGAAGCACAAGCAACAGCTGCTCAGGCCACAAGATCCGGCAGAGTGGTGAAGCCACCAGAGAGACTAAACCTATAATGAATAAGGAAGTGACAATGAAGCACTTGTGTCTAGTGTAGGTCTGCCAAAACCCATTGGCAGCTGATGGGAGTGAGCCTTGTGCCTCTCGGTGTAGTGTTTTGTTGTGTCCTGTATTGAGTGATAATTTGCCAAGTTATTGGCAGTTAGCAGAGTAAAGCCAGCGCCTCCATGCCTAGAGATAGAAGGAGCTCATCCCTTGGAAACAGCTGAAGGGGGATGTAGCATTATGTGATACCTTGCTTTATGCTTGTGGTTGTGCACCAGCTGCTATTGCGTGCTTATGCTTATTTGCCTTGATGCTTTATGCTTGCTTGCTTTGCTTATAGTGTTCTTTATTATAGGTGCCTGGGTTTTAAATAAAGTTTTATGTACCAAATATCACATATTTGAAATCAGCATTAAAAGCCAATTCTTTAAGATACATCTATTGGTATGAAAATTCTGTTTTTTAGAGTATTGGTTACTATTGAGCCGGGTCACTCCTTACTGGGTCTTATAGCTCTAGAAAGTTTGTTACCATGACCTGTTTTCTTATAGCTCTAGAAAGTGGGATTGAACCACACTTTTGTACAGCCTACTGTTCGAAATACGATCAGTCAGCCAGGTACTCAGAACAATCTGTTGGCAATTTCTATGGAAGACATCTAGCAAATCCTCATCTGTTTTTCAGAACAACCATTCTTCAGAACCATATTTGACCACTGTCATCACTGTTGCTTCCAACATTCCAATCTTTTTTTTACAGACTTATCTTCTTATTCTTCCAAACTTTTTTTCAACTGTGAAAAAAAAAACACCTTGAGCCTTTGCTATTCTGCTTTCTACTAACATCTTCACTGCTCCCACCCTCTTTACTGATAATACTACCAAGATAAGTGAAGCTGTCCACTTGATCAATCTTTTTGTTACCCAATGTCATCTTTTCATCTTCACTTATTCCTAGCCTTAGTAGGCTAGTCCTCTTAATATTAATTTTCAAACCTATTCTATGAACTTGGAAAACCTCTAAAAGTTTTTCATTTAGGATCCATACTTGTTTAATTCATGTTTGTTTTAAGTTTAACTTGATTATCCATTTTAATTTCTGTTCGTTTTGGGTCTTGCTTGTTTTCAGTAATTTAGTTTCTGTTGGTTTTAAGTTTAAATTATTATATTAGCCTACTGTTTTTCTGCTTGTCTTTCGTTTAATGAAGCTCTTTACTTTTCTTTTGAAAACCTTTTTTTTGAAAAATATTTTAAAATTTAGTTTCCATTCTTTTTAACATTTGTAAGTCTTTTTTAAACTTTTCTGCTTTAGTATTAATATTTTACTTTGCTCTATAAATTTTGGACTAATTTAGAATCCTTAGGCTAGTCAAAATATTTAAAGAATAATTACTTTTTTGCAATAATTTTTAGTAATCATTTTGCCATAGACTTGTCTAATAATGGCGTAGTTTTACTATTGGCTTTTCTTTGGATAGGAAGGGGTACTGTTGTTCAAATGCTTTTGGTCTACTAGTTTGGTCTTACTAGTTTTTGGTCTATTACAGGGCTGAAGCTATCTTGACCCCCATCCTGTTATAACCTTGAATATAAGAGAATATTCACCCACCATTTTGCTATAAGAATATTTTTATATTATAATTTTTGTAACAGCTTGTTTGCTTAAATATATCTATTGTGAGACCATATTTAAAAAAGAGCTCATAAATGACCTCTATTAAAAGAAAAACTTATGAGTTGCAACTTCAAACATCAAGCTATTTTCATGGGATTAAAGATATTCTATTTTGCTGACCTTGATATGCACAGCGTGTTTTGAACCTCTCCCTTCTCCCCAAGTTAAGAATTGAAGAACGCATTTTTTTGCCCTTTTCAAGGCCCCCTCCTCCATGCAAAGTATGATTTTTTCGAACCAGGCTAACGAATTTTTGCCATTTATCCTTACATAAATCACGTTTTTGTGCTATAAGTACTTATTGGACTTGTAATTTTTGCACATTTAAGGAATAAGGTACATCAAAAGGTAGCATGTGCTGCCAGGTTGTAGATGTGCGGTGATATTAAGTAAGTTTAAAAAGATTGACATGGTGGGACCAAGGGGAGCTTATAAAGGACAATCAGTTTGATAAGGAAAAAATCATCCCAAAAGACCCAATCTAAGCTTCATTGCCCTTAAAACCGGATTTTTTGGAACTTGAAAAGTGGTCTGATGCCCAGATAGTCAGTTTCAATGCATCAAAAACAAAAGAGCTGAAAATTCAATCAAAAGGGCCAGCTATATGCCCCAACTTCATCTTTATAAACAAAGCTATAGCCTTAAGAAAGTTGACGAGCTTTGTCTCCTTGGTATCCACTTGTCCACATATCTCTCTTGAAAATACCACCCTGATTGTGTGAGGACCTCCTGTACAAAAAGCTGGGATCACCCTTCACTGCAAAAACCTTCTGCTGCTCAGCTTGATCATCCTACTTTGCAAGTCTTGCATTAGACCCATCTCTGAGTATGGATGCCCGTGGTATGCTGGTGCTCCAAAAACGGTGTTTGCACCACTCAAAAGATCCAAAATAGGGCTAATAGGGTAAGATGTGTCGTTCCCGTGACTCTCTCCAGTCTGTTAGTGAGAGGTTTTGATGTTGTGTTGATGGCTGTTTTCTATATTTGGATACATTCCCTGCCTCTCTAGAACTTTTTTTCGTATTGTGTCCTAATTTTCCACCCGACAAGACAGACACGAAGGCACACAGCTTGTTTGAATTATATTGAGTTTGGCAAAACATGAACAGTGTACTTGAAGAACAGCTTCTTGACGTTGCACATTGATCGGCAATGAACCTCTGAGTGAAATTATGCGCAATGTTTCTCTGTTGACTTTTTCAAAAGAAGATTCAAAAATCATCGAAAACCTTGATAAAAGAATACTGGGAAATCAAATATTTATTTATACCTGGCGCAGCGTTAATAGGAATAAGAATAATAACACGTGCAGGCTTGTATATATTTTATTCTCTAATTTTTCATTAGCATAATCATCACGTTATTTGCTTTATTGATTTAATTAATTGAATCATTGCGTTGATTGATTTTATTTGTGCTAGTCTACGCGATATATTTGAAGCTTCCCTTCTTTATTCTCAACCCAGGGAGAAAGCTGTTACCGTATTTCTCTCTTATAATTAGTTCTTTACTTTCTCGGATGTTGACCTATAGCCCGCGTAGTGAAGGTACCAATCTTCTGATTCTCTGCTTCTGGCCAGGAATGCAATGTGTGGTTGGAGGCAAATTATCCAATGCTTTCCGTGATTTTTTTCGTTTTAGGTTTCATTCATAGCATTTCTGTTCTGTTAATTTTGACAACTTGTGTAAGCTACTTTCTCCCCAGTCATCTTTTTTTATACTTTGCTATTTCTTTCTCTCTCCCCCACTCCTTTTCTATCCTTTCTACCCCCTCTCTCTCTCTCTCTCTCTCTCTCTCTCTCTCTCTCTCTCTCTCTCTCTCTCTCCCTCTTCTCTCTCTCTCTCTCTGTCTCACAATCTCTTTTTCCTCTCTCTCTCTCTCTCTCTCTTTCCGCCTCTCTCCATCTCTAACTTGTTCACTCTTTTATATTTCTAGACAAATCATATTTCAAAATGTAATTCATTTTCTTATTTGGAGTATTTTTTTTTTTTATTCCAGTTATTCAACCTCAACCCAGAAGCTGAAGGTAGTATTGACGTATTTGAAAATGGAGTGCGAACAGAGACAAAACAAGAGGTTCACACTTATGACGCTGCAAGAGTTGTTGAATATAGCCTAAAATCTTCTCTTACTGCCCTAGTAAGGCATTTATTTGGTCGAAGTAAGTGAAAGTGAATTTTATTGTTAAAAAAAAAAAATACCAAAGAGTACATGTGAGTACCAAGGAGTAAAAGTACAAGTGAGAATGATATTGATTGCTTAGATTGGCAAAGTATAAACCTAGGCAACCCCCTATGTCTTGTAATATTACTAAAGCTTGGGAATTCAATTTTTAATAAAAAAAAAATCCATGTGTAATTTTGTAGCTTTTGGAGCTGTTAGATTCAAATTAAAAAATAATCAGTGGAAACGCAAAATAATAAGTGTCTTTTTTCAAGAACCTAAGGTAGAGAGGAGGGGGGGGGGAGAAACCTGGAGGAGGCAATGGAGATAATAGGTGAATCTCTTTGCTTCCAAAGGTCACAAGCCCTCGAGAAAAGAAGAAGAAAATGTTAGCAGGGCTTATTCACCTTTCGCTCTGAATAAAAACAATCTTCACGAAAAAAAGTGTAATGTAAGTGTATATGAGCAATCTAACTATTGTGAACACATGAATGATTTCCTAAAGAATAATTACCGTAGCATATAGTCCGTTTTGCACAATGGATCAAACAGTTCGTCATAATAAACTGTAAGTAAGGAGCGACTCGGCCCAATAATAAGTCTAAAAAAAGAAATTTTGACAACAATCAATGCATCAAAAGAATCGGACTTTTATGTGATTTCAAATGTGCAAAATTTATTAATGTTTAATGTTACCCATCAAAAGTTATAAGCCCAAGAGAATTTGCCAGATTTTCGAAAAAGGGGAAAACATCCCCAAATAGTCAAGCGATTTAAAGAAAATCATCAGATTCAGCATGTCAGAGGACCCTATCGTAGAGGTTCTAGGGGCCTCTCTACAAGAATGTGGAATTTTGTATTTTTGCCAGAGGAAAGATCCCAGATGCTTGAGTTTTTTTTTTCACAAGGATAATCGTATCGAACCATTGGTCCTAAAAGATCGGGAGAAGGCTCGTTCAGAGGGAAATTAAACGTTCTAATGTCCTTTTTAAGTGACCAAAAAGATTGGAGGACAACTACCTCCCCCCCCTTTACTGCCCATTTTTAGCGATTTGATTCAGCAAAGTTTAAAGGTCCAATAACTATGCCTCTGGGGATGAATCGACCCCCCACAGCTCTTGGAGAAAGTGCTTAAAGTTATGCAACTTGCTCATTGTTTATATATGGTATTTTTCTTGGGAAATATACGCACATTTTTCGGTGGTGGTGGTGGGGGGGGGTTTACACTGGGAGAATTTTCCATGGGATTTTTTCCATGGAGGGAAGGAATATTTCCCGGTATGATTTGAAAGACGATCTGAAATTAAATAAAAGCAAGTTTTTCAACTGAAAGTAGGGAGCAACGTTAAAACTTAAAGCAAACAGAAACTATTCCGTGCATGAAGCGGTTGCCCCCCTCAATCCCTCGGTCGTTACGCTAATTTTTTTTAGTGCTTTAAAGAAGTTTCTTATTGTAATTCAACGGCCCTTGTGTTCAGCTGCGGTTCTTAACGAAATTTACCAAAAAGTCAAACTTCAGCATATAGAGCAAGCAAGGCCGTACCCAGATGGGGGGGGGGGGGTTAGGGGGTTTGAATCCCTCCCGAAATGTTTTTTTGACTCGTAAAACGTAGCAAAAATGGATATAAACAAATTTTGTATGCGCTTTTTGAGGGTTTTTCGTGTAAACCCCCTCCCCCCCCCCCGAAAAAAATCTTTGAGTAAAACTCCCGCCGAAAAAAAAACCCTGGGTAAGGCCTTGAGAGCTAGGGATTGAGGAGGAATAATTTTTGTTCGTTGCAAGTTTTAATGTTGTCCCGTACTTTCAGATGAAAAATGACTGTTTTATTTAATTATCGTATAAAATGCAGTTAACAAATCGTGTAAAGCTCTTGTCTTGATAGTTGCAAACAGTGAATAGTCAAATTCATTGTTTTTAACGTAAATAACTATATTTTAGTGTAAAATCTTTAAAAGTCAAACGAATATAGTTCATTTGAGAGAAATTAGTGTAAACCCACTTTGTTATCTAAATTTTCCGGAAACTCACCATTAAATGTTAACTTTGTTGATACGGTTTAGCCTATGCATTTCTCAGCTGGTCAGCGTCTGAGTACCAATAGCCTAATATTGAAAAAGTGGAACCTGGTCAGTGTAAAGGGAAGCAGGTCGTCCTCATCTGGGGTGGGAGGACGTCATAAAGAAAGATTTAAAGGAAATGGGAACTACGTGGGTGGGTCTAAAAAGGGGGGCTTCGAATAGATTGGGATGGAGGAGGAGCGTGCGTAGCTGTGTTGGCCTCAGGCGGCTTTGTGCTGCGGTGCGTTGTTAGTAGTAGTTGTAGTAACCTGATCACAAAAATTTTATTTAAAAACCGAAGGCTTCAGAACTCCCCAAGAAAAACATTCTCGGACATGAAATAAAAGTGTTATTTCTCTCTTTGAAAATAAACCCCAAATAATGCTTATCCCCAACCTGTTCCTGTTCAAATCCAGATCCAGGGTATAGGGGATGCAAACAGTCTAGGCTTCAATAACTGGTGTCAGGGAGGTTTTTCAAAACAGTGCATTTTTATTCCGCAGAGGAATCTAAAAAATGGCTTGTTCAGGACCAATTATATTGATTTTCAATCTTGCATTTTACCTGGTATTATCCAAATACTTTTTTTCACTTTTAGGTCTTGTCTGGTTTTTAAAAATGTCAAAATAATGCATTTTTAGGTCACAATTATTCTTGAAGGAACCCTTCAGCCTAGAGGAGAAACAATCCTCTGATCCTGTGTGCTAAAAATTTTTTATATATATAAAGATTATATATATAAATATATAATAATATATATATATATATATATATATATATATATATATATATATATATATATATATATATATATATATATATATATATATAATATATATATATATATATATATATATATATATATATATATATATATATATATATATATATATATATATATATATATATATATATATATATATATATATATATATATAATATATATATATATATATATATATATATATATATATATATATATATATATATATATATATATATATATATATATATATATATATATATATATATATCCATATATATAATATACATGCACTACATATACTTACTCATACTGACATAAGCAATATGAGCATCGTTGCATCAAGCCGCAATTAAACAAAATAATCATCAGTTAATTAAAAATTTACAGTAGATAATCATATCAACTAGTCTAAATATGACAAGAGACGGTAAAACAGTTAAACGACACGTTCGTCCGCTGGTTTCTGATCACTTGAATTCAGATCACTCTCACCAATGGTTCATTTACTCCAATATGCATAAATATCAGAAACAAGGAAATTATTCAATCACGGATTTTTTACTTCATTAAATAAAACAAAATGCTTAAAAGAATGGATAATTAAACAGTTAAATGATTAGTAATGTACGCAATATATTTCCAGAGAAAAATTGACACCAAGATTGAGAATAACCAGCGTCACACATAAATTGGGCTCTTACGGAAAGAGACTAAATCATCATTCAATCAAAAATTGCAACAATTACAATGTTACCGTAATTAAAGCTGACTAATTAAATAAGCCACCGACAATAAAATTATAAACTCCCACTTCCTAGATTTGAGGCAGGAAAGGATTTCCCCATTTTATTCGTGTAAGAAAGCGGGTCATACCTGCTATAGCGTGAAGTGTCCGAAAAACCAGCAAAAGGCAACTCATTAACATGAACGAAATCTCTAACATATCACTGCCTTCTTGGAATATAAACGGAAATTTTCCCGAGCGGTCTCTTGTGGTTGACCAGTTTGTGAATAAATATAATGTGATATGACTGCAAGAACATTTCATCACAGAAGCTGGTCTAAACCTACAAAATCTATGGCCGTCCTACTCTGTGTTCTCCGTGCCTGCAAAACGTTCATCTCCGCGGGGCCGTCTGTCTGGCGGTATTGCCGCGTTGGTTAGCAATCGTCTTGCGTGCGAAGTATACGATAACAGTGACAATTTTCTTGAAAAGACTAGATATGTTTACCTTCCAACTGATTACCGTGACGACAAATCTGATAGTGCTTTTGCTATAAGTGCTCCTAAACTAGCCCGTTGCCTTAAGAAAGCCGAGCGTGAATCCCTTGAGTGCATAATCGTGGGTGACTTTAACTGTAATTTGGAAGTTGATATTAGTGCCCAAAACAGTCTGTGTTGAATTCTAATAGGGATACTTGAGAACCGCTTTACTATTCACCGGAAAAACTAGGACTTTTCCTATATCCACCAATCTGGTTCTACCTCCAATCTAGACCATATTGATAGCTCTAATTCTTTGCCGGTACGTGAGGTTCTTGTCCTTCCGAATAGTTTCACTTCGGATCATTTCCCAGTTCAGTGTATTATCAGTAGGCCTACCTCGTTTTCTGCTGCGAATAATTCGTCGGCATTCACTCAGAGGTGGCATGAAATTCCGGTTTGACGTAAAATTAATAAAAAAAATTTTCAAGATTCTTGTGATCTTGTTCTGTCAAAAATTCGCGTACCGTTTGACCTACTTATGAAATTTTATCATCGTGATGGAAGAGATGCGCGGCTACGTCTTAATATTTATTACGCCGAACTGACCCATGCTCTTCTGTTTGCCGAATCTCAGGGATGATGATTGGGTTTTGGATTATGACATGGATAAAGTCATCGATACCTACCATACCTTTGAAAATCAAAAATATGGACTGGATAAAGCGTTGGAGGAAAAAGAAGTTTTTGTCCCACAACCTGAACAATTAAAAAAAAACAGGTTCGGCGATATGTCTTTTATTATGACAAAAGACAAGCCAATGCAAAAGAAGACGTCGATTTCGACATCATGACATCAAGAAAAGGCTCAAATTGTCTGCTTTTAGAAGACAAGCGACAGTGAGATATAATATAATATGTCGAATAAAATACTATACTGAGGATCGATTGGCCTGAAGACCATTGCCAGAATGGTGTGATTTACCTATACACTTGATAGTACGCCCGGTATATGCTTTTGGTTATTTTTTTTTTCTTTTTTACGTTCAATTAAATTACGTACTGGTGCACTTTTATATTCAATAATACTTGTTAATTCTTGGTAATACTTGGTAATTCTTTTTTATTTTACCAACTACTTATTCTTTTTCTTTTAGATGCAGAGATTCGGTGGGTTGATGCATACTTCCCTTTTACCCACCCAAGTTTTGAGCTCGAAATGAAATTCAATGGAGAATGGATGGAACTTCTAGGTTGTGGGGTGTTAGAACATCAAACTTTGGTGAAAGGTAAAGAGGTTTGATATTATTCTAGTAGTATAATAATAGTAGTGATATTTTCCTAGTAGTATAATACTAGCAGAACGGTAAAATCTCAAATAAATTTTATTGAAAATAACACAACGCCACCTGTTTAAACCTAGGGGTAGCGTAACCGCTGGTTCAAGAAAGTTTTGAAGTAAAAAAGTAACTTAATAGAAAATTGGTGGAACTTCTTTGATGTGTTTTCTTTAAACCTGATGAATATTCTAGGCTGTTGGGTGTTATAACATCAAACTAGGTTAGATGTTATCAGGGCAGTATAAGATTATTTTTTTTTGAAACAAGACAACGCAACCCGTCTAATTCTTGGGATAGAGTTCCCGCTGCCTCAAGAAATTCTTTAATTCAAATGGAACTCAATGGAGGAAACTTCGAGGCTGTTGAGTGTTGGATAATCTAATTTTGGTGAAAGGTAAATAGGCGTGGTATTATCCTACTAGAATAATAATAGTAGTATAGTAAAATTTCGATTAATTTTTGTTAAAAACGATGCAACACGACAAGGCCGTTTCAAGGGGGGGGGGGGGTACCCGGTTTGAACCCCCCCCCCCCCCCCCCCAAAAAAAAAATTTTTGACCGAGTCGAAAATAAGCCGAAAATTAGTTAAACCTAGGTAAAAATCAGTAAAATTAGTCGAAAACTGAGTCAAAAATTAGTAACCCCCCCCCCCGAAAAAAAATCCTGGATCCGCCCTTGCAACACGACCTATTTAATCCTGGGGATAACGTTGCTAATTGCTGAACGTTTAGAGCTCAAAATAGGAATTCAGCAGAGAATGGATAGAACTTCTAGTTTTATGTGTGTTACAATATTGAATTATTGAGCAAGGTTAACAGATCCTATTCGTGTAATGATTATAAAACGGTAAAACGTCGAACGGTCTGTTGGTAACAACTACTGTCTGATGGTGGGAAAGCATAACCATTGGCTCAGGGAAAAGAAAAAATAGTCCAGAAACCATAGACTCAAGTAAAAATGCAGAAGATCTTTTTTTTTTATATTTTAAGCATTAAACTAATTTTCAGCTGTTCAAAGTTTTCTGCTAAAAATGTTTTGATTTTTTTTTCTTTGAGCGATTATTATTATTTGTTTTTGAACACTTATAATCTTATCTTGAAGATACTTAACTATTAAACATTAAATAAAAATACTAAACATAATTAAATAAAATATTAAATTAAATAAAAATTCAATATAATATGAAATATTAAAGTAAAACAAAGTTGAATAAAATATTAAATAAAATATAAAATTAAATTTTAAAACTAAAAATATTTGAACTTTATTTAAAGACTTCTTCAAAAAGCCCGAACAAATGGAGGCATTTGACTTCAAATGTAAGTTTGGGTTTGAGGAATATTCTTCTAGTACAGCTTTTGACCTCCTGGCTGCACTTGTGAAGCATATCTACCTCACAGGAGGGAGGAAAACGGGTTAGGATGGGGACATGAAAAATTAATGGCTCCCTGAGGGTATTATATGTCTATATAGTCAGGAACTGGAAAGGCTGGAAATGATTTTCTGACGCACAGTTGAAGTGTTTTCTCAACTATATCTTAGAGTTTCCAGGTAGGCCCATAACTTTTTTGTGGAGTCATTAGCGGGACATTAACATTTGTATTATATGTTTCTGCGGGATGTAGGATTTAGGTACAGTTCCTATATAGAAGGTTGCCTATGTCCTAATAGATAAAACAGGATATTGGTATCCTCTATTATATGTTTGCATTCATGCGTGATAGTATTATTGAAGTGAATTACTTGTGTCAGAAATCATGTCTTGGTTTTGTCTATTAAGTTTAAAACAATAAGTTTAATCAGCCAAAACTGTTTAAAGTTTATTATCATGTGTAAGTTCGCTACTTTGACATTGTCGTATTATATCGGTATCTGTTGTAACTTCAAGATGGCGCTGCCCATAGTGGGAAAATTTCGGCCCAAAAGCATTTTGGTCTATCACATGTGGAGCTGCAGTCTAAATATGTTAGGCACATCTGCATTAAGAATTATTTTCTTATTAGGTTTCCTTCTCAATAGCCTAGGCTACCCCTCATCTAGACCTTAACTTTTTGTTTTAGCCAATTATTTGAACTCTTTGTACAGGCTCAGTATTTTTCAGAGTTTTTATGTTAGCTTTAAGCTATGTAATTTAGCAATATATTCCATCTAGTCCTATTCAATCCAGAACAACAAAAGAAATCATAGTCTAGCCATTACCTACAATAGGCTAACACAAGATCTATTAGCCTAGTCTAATGCAACATCAAATTTCAATTTTTTGATAATACTCAAAATGTCTCCAGTGATTCTTTAAGTGTATAAACTTTCTAAACACCTATCTATAATTCTTCAGTACCCCTCTAAAAAAAGAAGAACCACAAAAAAAGAAACAAAAAACAAAAAAACAAAAAAACAAAAGCAAAAAAAGAAGAACCACATTCTCCTTGTTTTTAAACTTGGAGACTGTAATCCTCCTGAATGGGGTTTTAATTATGATGATTCCAATGGTCCTATTTTTATTTCTATCCGATTCTATTGTCGTGGAATTTCAGGTTATTTTTTTTTTTTAATTCCCGCAAATTTGTTTCCACAATAAACGTTCACCATTGAGATTAAAGGAAATAACAGTTGCCATTCCTGAATCATCTTCAAATGGTGATTTTTTGCCATCTAACAGTTTTATTTGAAACGTGTTTTTAATTTTGTGAATACTATGGGCTAGAGTTCGTCCTTTACTAAGTTGCACCTGACGCTGCAACCATGATCAATCTCAAAAAGCACCCTATATGATTCTAGAAATATCCCTATGTGCAAAAACCACGTTTTTCAGCTACGTAATTTGTTATAGGCAATTTTTTATCCTATTTAATTCCTTGAATAAATAAACCTTTCCGAAGGATCTTAAAAACCTTATTTTTTCTCTCCTCCAATATTATGAAAATTTTAGATATGCCCTTTTTGCCCCGAGGATATGAACACTATAATACAATATCATATCCAAGGGTGGACTATGGGGTGCGACCCCCCTCCCCCCCCAAAAAAAATGTCCGACTCGTTAAAAAGTAATAAAAATTCATATAAAAAATTTAGTGATGCGTTCTTTTTTTATATATACCCCCTGCCCCCAAAAGAAAAACCCTGGATACACCCTTGCTGTAAAAAAAGAAAAGAAATGCGTTGAGTTGTCTATGTTGAGGTTCAAATGTGGAGAGGTGAATATCGTTTTCAGTTGATTCAGTTGAAGGATTTGTACCGAGTTGCAGGTTTTAGGTACTCTTCTGGGTTTTGAGTCTTTTGAGGAAATTATCGTTTTCAGTTGAAGGAGTTTGTACAGAGTTGCAGGTTTTAGGTGCTCTTCTCAGTTTTGAGTCTTTTGAGGTGATTATCGTTTTCAGTTGATTCAGTTGAAGGATTTGTACCGAGTTGCAGGTTTTAGGCACTCTTCTGAGTTTTGAATCTTTTGAGGTGATTATCGTTTTGAGTTGATTCAACTCAAGAATTTGTACCGAATTGCAGGTTTTAGGTACTCTTTTGAGTTTTGAGTCTTTTGAGGGGATTATTGTTTTCAGTTGATTCAATTGAAGGATTTGTACCGAGTTGCATGTTTTAGGTACTCTTTTCAGTTTTCGGTCATATGAGGTGATTATTTGTTTTCAGTTGATTCAGTTGAAGGATTTGGTACTGAGTTGCAGGTTTTAGGTAATCTTTTGAGTTTTGAGTCTTTTGAGGGGATTATCGTTTTGAGTTGATTAAGTTGAAGGATTTGTACCGAGTTGCAGGTTTTAGATACTCTTTTCAGTTTTGAGTCTTTTGAGGTGATTATTGTTTTCAGTTGATCCAATTGAAGGATTTGTACCGAGTTGCAGGTTTTAGGTACTCTTTTCAGTTTTCGGCCTTTTGAGGTGATTATTTGTTTTCAGTTGATTCAGTTGAAGGATTTGTACTGAGTTGCAGGTTTTAGGTACTCTTTTGAGTTTTGAGTCTTTTGAGGTGATTATCGTTCTGAGTTGATTCAGTTGAAGGATTTGTACCAAGTTGGAGGTTTTAGGTGCTCTTTTCAGGTTTGAGTCTTTTGAGGTGATTATCGTTCTGAGTTGATTCAGTTGAAGGATTTGTACCGAGTTGCAGGTTTTAGGTACTCTTTTGAGTTTTGAGTCTTTTGAGGTGATTATCGTTCTGAATTGATTCAGTTAAAGGATTTGCACTGAGTTGGAGGTTTTAGGTACTCTTTTTAGTTTTGAGTCTTTTGAGGTGATTATTGTTTTCAGTTGATTCAATTGAAGGATTTGTACCGAGGTGGAGGTTTTAGGTACTCTTTTGAGTTTTGAGTCTTTTGAGGTGATTATCGTTCTGAGTTGATTCAGTTGAAGGATTTGTACCGAGTTGGAGGTTTTAGGTGCTCTTTTCAGGTTTGAGTCTTTTAAGGTGATTATCGTTCTGAGTTGATTCAGTTGAAGGATTTGTACCGAGTTGCAGGTTTTAGCTGCTCTTTTCAGGTTTGAGTCTTTTAAGGTGATTATCGTTTTCAGTTGATTCAGTTGAAGGATTTTTACCGAGTTGCAGGTTTTAGGTACTCTTTTGAGTTTTGAGTCTTTTGAGGTGATTATCGTTCTGAATTGATTCAGTTAAAGGATTTGTACGGAGTTGGAGGTTTTAGGTACTCTTTTCAGTTTTGATTCTTTTGAGGTGACTATTGTTTTCAGTTGATTCAATTGAAGGATTTGTACCGAGTTGCAGGTTTTAGATACTCTTTTCAGTTTTGAGTCTTTTGAGGTGATTATTTGTTTTCATTTGATTCAGTTGAAGGATTTGTACCGAGTTGCAGGTTTTAGGTACTCTTTTGAGTTTTGAGTCTTTTGAGGTGATTATCGTTCTGAGTTGATTCAGTTGAAGGATTTGTACCGAGTTGGAGGTTTTAGGTACTCTTTTCAGTTTTGAGTCTTTTGAGGTGATTATTGTTTTCAGTTGATTCAGTTGAAGGATTTGTACCGAGTTGCAGGTTTAAATACTCTTTTCAGTTTTGAGTCTTTTGAGGTGATTATTTGTTTTCAGTTGATTCAGTTGAAGGATTTGTACCGAGTTGCAGGTTTTAGGTACTCTTTTGAGTTTTGAGTCTTTTGAGGTGATTATCGTTTTGAGTTGATTCAGTCGAAGGATTTGTGCCGAGTTGCAGGTTTTAGTAAGTAATATGTGTATTTTTTTTTAGGTGGAGAGGGGCTAAATAGGTTTTGTATTAACATTTTGAAGTATTTCACATTTTTGGGCTGTCACGGGTTTTGACTCTAGTGTTTTTTTTTTAAGGCACTATTAAATATTTGCAAATCACATTTTCAACATTTCACAGTCCATTTCAGGGAAATAGTATTTGTTTTTTTAAACTATTCTATAAATTTTTATATTTATTTTCTTTCCGGTATAAATCCAGGGATAAACGATACCCCTTTTATAAAGTGAATGGGTAACACCAATTTCAATTGCCAATCCTTGAATAATTCGTGCTCCAGAAATTTGTTGTATTTGTTCGTGTGGTTATGTCAATAAACGTTGAACTCCCTGAAGTTCTTAGTAATAATTCTCGGAACGACTGCTCAGGAAATAATTGCATGGCTTGCAAAAACCTTTCTTTTAGAATAAATTAAAGAAAACCTCAATTACTTTAAAAATAACTAAGGTGAACTCACTTTCAAATGCCATTCCCCAAATAAATTGTGTTTCAGGAATGATATTTGTTTGCTCTTTTATTTGTGTTTATATGTCAATAATCGTCCGATTTTTTATTTTTTCGTTTTTTTTGCTCTAGGAGCAATATTTTCCACTGAAAATCTAAGAACAAGTGGCTGATCATTTTTTAAAGCGCAGAGCAGACTACCACTTCTTCATAGCTTCCATTTCTATAACTACCTCCTCTTCCGTAGTTCCTCGCTCCATTTATTTGCGATTTTATTTTAATGTTTATTGTTGTATTTTTTTTAGCCGGTGTAGAGGACAAAATTGGCTGGGCCTTCGGCATAGGGTTGGAAAGGCTGGCTATGATTTTGTATAATATCCCTGATATACGACTCTTCTGGTCAACAGATCCTGGCTTCTTAAATCAGTTCAATGTCTCGGACAACAACACTAACGTGAAATATAAGGTGGTAATTTTTTTTTAACTCTGAGTCTTAATTTATTTTTTTTAAGTTTGTTTAATTAGTTTAATTTTTCTAAAGCGTACTTTTTTATTAAAAGCCTTTGTTAAACGACTGTACAAAAAATGAGGGTCTTTCTTACTTTCTAGGGCTGAAATGAAAGACAGTTTGAGATGGCCTAGGACAGGTTTTGCAGATGAAGGCTTGTCTAAGATAATTGTTTTCGGCCATCCAGCTAGGGCCAAACGAAAAGTAGGTCGTCCCTGAATGAGGTAGGAAGAGGTCCTGAAGAGGGATTGTAAGGGATTTGGAACTTCTTGGGAAGGGGTAAAGAGAAAATCTTAGAACAGATTGGGATTGAGGAGGACCGTGCGCATCTGTGTTGGCCTCAGGTGGCTTGGTGCTGCAGGGATCAGCTACTAGCAATTGTGGTGGTATTAATTTGTTCTAGTTTCATTTTAAACATGTAATTTTAATTTATTTTTAATTCGGTTTGATTTATTTTATTTTATATACCTGTGGCTTTTTCCAAATTTCTTACTTTTTATAACTTATTTAATTCTACCAGCATAAGGAACGCATATTTAATAGATATTAAGGTTGTTTGATCATATAATAGTCAATAATACAATTGATAGTAAGTACTTCCAGTGCCACACAGAGAATTTCAATACCTTCACAGCCATAAAGATAATTTTTCAGAAAAAAGTCTACCCATGGTAAGACTAAAGCTTATTACCCTCTGCATTAGGAAGGTACCCTCAGCTACGAATCTTTAAGATACAAGTTTAATGAAAAAAGAGATTTGTTTTACTAAGGGGAATGAGTCTATCAGTGCTGCAGATTCTTTAATTTTAATTTAGAAAAGTAAATATCAAATATATTTAGGCCTATGGCATTTATAATTGTCGTCAATTTTTTTCTTTTTTAATCTGCCAGTAGTGGGGGTTTGAATCCATGCGTCCCTTCATGAGTAAGGTACTTTGAGCTACGATAACAAAGGGGCTCTACATCAGGCGAAGCTTTAAGGCAAAAAAGTTCATGGAAAAAAGGGAATGTTTTTCCAACTTTCGTGTTTCATGTATACCAGATGACGAGTGACAAGCGTCGCCTAAGTGTGTCAAGCGTGGCAGAACTGTGCCAAGCGTTCAAAGGACTATGTCATTAGTGGCAGAACAGTATGGACACACGTGACGCTCCGATATATACACCAGGCAGAGGAAAGTGGGTGACCCCCTCGAAATCTATTGGAGTGGGTGGAAAGTGGGTGGCCACTGTTGCAGAAACCTCTTCTGCCAAAAAAAATATTGAATTACATTACCCTAGACTATGCTTCAAGAACTAGCTTAGAGCAGTAAGGTACTAGGAATTTTGATCTAGTAATATATATTAATATATATATATATATATATATATATATATCTATATATATATATATATATATATATATATATATATATATATATATATATATATATATAATATATATATATATATATCTATATATATATATATATATATTATATATATATATTATAATATACAATATATATATAAATATATATATATATATAATATACATATATATATATATATATATATATATATATATATATATATAATATATATATATATATATATATATATATATATATATATATATATATATATATATATATATATATATATATATATTATATATATATATATATATATCATATATATATACCCGGCATGGGGAACTGTATATATATAGTACAGTTCCCCGGCATGTAGTACAGTTCCCGACAGTTCCCCGGTATAGTATAGTACAGTTCCCCGGCATGGCTACGCGGCAGGCTTTTATATATTGCCTTGTCGCTTGTCCTCTTACCGAGGCTGTTGTCCAAGTGAATCAACATGTTCATTTACATCATTTTCCACTTTTCTTGCATTTCCATGTGACTTTTGCCATAGTTGCTTGTGTCTCGCAATATTTCTTCCATGAGATCCATTAGATTGAAAGTTTTTATTGTTTAAAGAAAAATAGAGGTGTGAGAAAGCCAAACTTTAGCTTAAAGAGCAAGGCGTTGAGGAGGGGACAGCCCCTTTCATACACGGAATAATTTCTGTTCGTTTTAAGTTTAATGTCGCTCCTTACTTTCAGTTAAAAAAACTTGTTTTTTTTTATTTAATTTTTGAACGTTTTTGAATAAATGCAGGTTTTGATCTTGGCTCACAGTACATGAATAATTAAAACAAAATTTTCATATTAATTTACTTTTATTTGGTTAAATGGCTTTCTCGAAACTTGTTTTGTTTTATTTACGAACGTTTTTATTAGTAATAAATATACGTAACTTACGAATTAACTTACGTAACGAACTTCTATATTCATATATTTTTAATACGTATATTAGGGGGTTCGCCCCCTAGTCAATACCTTGCTCTTTAAGCGAAAGTTCGAATTTTGTTCCAATTCTTTAAAAATGACCGCTTAATCACAAAGGCCGTTAATTCGAATAAATAGCTCTTATGAAAGTACTAAAAAATCTCTGGCTTAAAGAGTGAGGTATTGACTAGGGGGTGAACCCAGTCATATATGTAATATTTTCTGTTCGTTTAAAGTTTTGATGTTGCTGCTGTTGCAGTTGAAAAACATTTCTTTTTTTATATTTAATTTCTGATCTTTTTTTAAATAATGCTGGGAAGTCCGGCGTCCCCTTCATAGCAATGTCACCTTCCCCATGAAAACTTCCTTCATGGAAAGATCCTCCCACATAACCCCTGACCCCCCCCCCCACTACCAGGAAAAATCTCCTCTGAAAACGTCTGTACTGGATACTTCCCAATAACCAATACTATATGTTAACATTGGGTAAAGTTCATAACTTTCAGCCCTCCTCCCGGGAACTTCGGGGGAGGAAGTCATCCTAAAAGACATACTTATAATATTTTCGAACATGCTGAACAAAATGGCTATCTCAAAATTTTGATCAGGTGACTTTGGGAAAAAATGAGCGTGGGAGGGGGCCTAGTTGCCCTCCATTTTTTTGGTCACTTAAAAAGGGCACTAGAAATTTTAATTTCCTTTCCAATGAGCCTCCCACGATATTCTAGGACCACTGGGTCGATACGATCACCCCTGGGAAAAAAAACAACAAAAACAAATAAACACGCACCCGTGATCTTTCTTCTGGCAAAAAATCCAAAATTCCACATTTTTGTAGATAGGAGCTTGAAACCTCTACAGTAGGGTTCTCTGATACACTGAATATGATGGTGTGATTTTCATTAAGGTTCTATAACTTTTAAGGGGTCTTTCTCCCTTTTTCGAAAATCAGCCAAATTTTCTCAGGCGCGTAACTTTTGATGGGTAGGATTAAACTTGATGAAACTTATATATTTGAAATCAGCATTAAAATTCGATTCTTTTGATGTATCTATTGGTGTAAAAATTCCGTTTTTTTAGAGTTTCGGTTACCATTGAGCCAGGTCCCAATAACCAATACTATATGTTAAAATTGGGTAAAAGTTCATAACTTTCAGCCCTCCCCCTGGGGGCTTCGAGGGATTAAGTCATCCTAAAAGACATAGTTATAATATTTTCGACCATGCTGAACAAAATGGCTATCTCAAAATCTTGATCGGGTGACTTTGGGAAAAAAATGAGCGTGGGAGGGGGCCTAGTTGCCCTCCATTTTTTTTGTCACTTAAAAAGGGCACTAGAACTTTTAATTTCCGTTCCAATGAGCCCTCCCACGATATTCTAGGACCACTGGGTCGATACGATCACCCCTGGGGAAAAGAAAAAAAAAACAAACAAAAAAAAACAAATGAACACGCATCCGTGATCTTTCTTCTGGCAAAAAAATGGAAAATTCCACATTTTTGTAGATAGGAGCTTTAAACCTCTACAGTAGGGTTCTCTGATACGCTGAATATGATGGTGTGATTTTCATTAAGGCTCTATAACTTTTAGGGGGTCTTTTACCCTTTTTTCGAAAATCAGCCAAATTTTCTCAGGCGCGTAACTTTTGATAGGTAAGATTAAACTTGATGAAAATTATATATTTGAAATCAAAATTAAAATCTGATTCTTTTGATGTATCTATTGGTGTCAAAATTCCATTTTTTAGAGTTTCGGTTACCATTGAGCCGGGTCGCTCCTTACTTACAGTTCGTTACCACGAACTGTTTGATTGTTGACTAGTTTTAATTATCGTTGCCGCTTATCTTTCAACCGCATGTTTCTGTTTTTTTTTTTTTTAAATTGCTGTAATTGCCATTTTCGTAAGTATTCTAACCACATATTTCTTTGGTTTTCGGTTTCGTTTGTCATTACTTCCGACATTATATTCAACATCCTTCACCTTAGCTGCTCGGATTGGGCGCTTTCTTTGTTCTTCGCTTTCGTTTTTGACTCGTAATTTTTGCTGCCGCTATCTTTTAACCGCCTATTTCTTTGTTTTTCACTTTCGTTTTGTAAATGACTCATTACACTTGGTATTTTATACTTTGCTGTGTAGACACTAAAAAGACACACACTTTTTGGGCCTGTTTCTTGTGTAATTTGGCGTGCGTCATAGACACTAAAAACGATACAGCTACTCCTGGGGCAATATGACGTATGTATGCTCTTTAAATGTACTCATAAATGTGATGTCACTTACAGGAATTTTTTTTTTTAATTAAGACTCTTACGAATTTTCTTATACTCCTGACCTATCTATATGTTTTTTCAGGCCCAAAATTTCAGGATGCCATATTTATAAAAAAGAAAAGTAAGGAGTCGTTGCGAGAAATTAATTTGTACTTACATACATAAATAAATGCACAATTATTGCTCGTTTAAAGATATATATATATATATATATATATAATTATATATATATATATATATAATATATATATATATATATATATATATATATATAGATATATTTATATATATATATATATATATATATATATATATATATATATATAATATTATATATATATAGATATATATTATATATATATATATATATATATATATAATATTATATATATATATATATATATATATATATATATATATTATATATATATATATATATATATATATATATATAATAGATATATATTATATATATATATATATATAATATATATATGTATATATATATATATATATATATATATATATATATATATATATATATATAATATATATATATAATATATATATATATATATATATATATATATATAGATATATATATATATATATATATATATATATATATATATATATATCAATGTGTGATCGATATAGAATTAATTAACTGTTTTCATAAAATTGTTACTATAATCGTTATTGCTAAATTCGTTGCCCTGTTCTAAAAGTATTAAAATTTTGGGTTTGTCTGGGTCTAAAGCTTTGTAATTTTGTCTCTGTTTTCTTTAGATAAATTGATTGATTGACTACGAAAGGTAATGCTCCAACAAAGCTCAAGATCTCGCGAGATTCTAAAACTGAACCCAACAAGACTCATCCCGATTATCCTTGGTCGAATGTTGAGCCGAAATTTTAAATCTGTTGAGTTGTGGGCAAAGTAATTCTTGGTTGAATTTTTTCTATGGTCGAATGAGTATGGGTTGTTTTTGTTGTGTTGAATTTTGGTACAGCTTGAGCTTTTCTGGATAAATTTTCGATATCCTGGTACAAGGGCCCGCAAGTTATTGGTTATATATTAGAGGAATATAATCATCCTCCAGAATTATTGGTGGCACATAGAATGTCAAATCGATGTTTCAGTTTGTCGGTCTTTTTCTACAGGGACTATTAGCAAGTCTGTCAATCCACCGTACTATCACAAGGTGTCCAACTGATTAACCGATTTAAAATTTCGTGTGTTGCGGCATCTTCAAAAAAGAAAGTTTGCCTAATCTTTTTGTATTTGAATTAGGCATTTGGGTTGGTTTCATTTGTTTTTGCAGCAAAAATTCTGTGATCTTATACTTTAAAAATTATATTTATTATTTTATTATTTTAATAAATTTTTATTTATATTAATTGTTTTATTAAATTATATAAGTATTTAAATATTATATAATTAAATTATATAAATTATTGTATATATTATTAATAAATATTATTTTAATAAATTAATTGATATATTATATTATTATTATTATTATTATTATTATTTATTTCTAACCCACACTGTACAGAGGTACAATAAAAAACCTGACAAGGTGATGGTGCGGAGAAAAACGGATATAAGCAGTATTTGAAAGTTTTCTGTGTAGTGCTTCCAGTTTTTCAGTAATATTAGGAACAAGAAATTTATTAATAACTGCCCGGTTTTTGGTCCAAGGTGGAAGAAACAACAAAGATTTACAAAATCTAAAATAATTAATCCGGATTCTTTTTAACTCATTTTTATTAAAAAGGAGAAAAATTCCTGAAGCAAAAAGAATTGAATTGTCACAAAAAGTTGAGCAGAGCTTGGCCAAGGCGAGTTTATTATATTTACCTCTATTGGCAACAATCTTAGCATATTCTAATTTAATTTTCATATTAATATCTGAGACTGTGCGCTGGCGCAAGCTCGGAAGACTATTAGTAATGGAAATACCGAGCCATCGAAGAGAATCTACGAGAGGGATAGTAAAGCCACTACAACGAAAGGAAGTACTAGAAATGTTATTAAAAGAAAGAAATTTACATTTATCTACATTAAGAGAAAGGCCTATGTCGGGAAAAGGAGTGGCAACACATGAAACCATGTTAGATAAACCAGTTTTAGGACGGCTTATAAGAAGCAGATCATCAGCGTAAGCCAGGTATGAAACATCAGAAAAACCGGAGAGATAGGTAGCCGATATCTTTGCCAGAACTCCTGAAATACATAAATTAAAAAGGGTCGGAGATAAAACTCCACCTTGTCTTAAACCTCTTTTCAATTTCATTTATCATATCATTTTAAAAATTCTATTATTATATTTGCAGCAAAGATCTATTGCTGCTTTGGAAAAATTGGTTGTTCTTACGACCTAGAGAGGCTTTTCAAACCAAACAATGATGTTTCACTAAATATACATTCATTCCTTTTAGCCAATCAGCATTTATCCCCCGTGTCCAAACGACATCAGTTTCTGGCTGCCTGGCAACGCTGACGAATTTTCCGACAATGACTTTTATGATTTGGTAAGGACAGTAGCAGGAGACGTAGTCGAACAGGTGAGCTATCAAAATTGCCAATTTTTTTTCTCAAAAATCCCAATAATTTATTATTCCTAGACAAGACAGAGGGGAAATCCCTACACTGGAATGTATGATTTTGGAGGCTATTGTTTTAAAATAAAAAAAATTCTCTTCCTCGCAAAGAAAAATGTTTTAATTTATTTTCAATTGTAGACTGGGGCTATCGACAATATATTTTAGAAAAATATCTCAATATAATTTCAGCTGTTGGTTATCGATAATTTTAACTGAAGGCTAGGGAGCAAACATCTATTGGGTTAACCAGCAACAGCAGCAGTAATTATCTGCATTTTAGAGTTTTGAATAGGTGTTAATAACTTCAATATAGGTGTTAATAAATGATTAAATTTTCAAGTTTATAGGAAAAAGTAATACAATAATATTTTTGCGGAAATTGAACAAATCTTGAAAAATTTAGCTGTTCACCATGTATAAATACATATATTATAATTGACAGAATACAAAAAGTGTTTACTGGGATAAGAAATTACTATGCAATTACGGGTACCGCAAGGCCGAATCCAATAATGTGAAATAATACTTAAGTTTTGTGTACAAACGCTACAAAACATAGAGAAAAAAAATTGTTTAAGCGCCTGTCTGTAAAGTTACAAGTTACATTACATACAAGTAAAAAAACCAAGATTTTTTTTTTTGGGGGGGGAGAGGGGGTGTAAAAAACTTCAAAAAACGCATTAATTCTTTTATATTCATTTTTGTCCCGTTTTTATGATTCGGATAAACATTTTTCTAGGGGGGGGGGGGGGTTGATATCCTTAACGCCCTGGATACGGCCTTCTGAAAGGCTATCTATGGATTGATTTTTGGTGGTGTTGTTAATTCAGTAAATTGGCAGAAGATTTTAAATTGTTTCAGGTAAAATGTAAATGCACGTCGGCGTTTGGCAGACAGTCAACTGCTATAGTGTTCTTAGATACTTTGCTGTATTTTGTTGGTTCTTTTTTTTGTTTTCCCCCTCTCCCCGGGGACAATTTCCCTATGGAACTGTCCTCCTAAATGCAAAATTGAGCTGCCAAGGGGAAAGTATGACAAATAAAAATAATGAAGAAAAGAGAGAAATTTGGAATATTCTACCTGTATTCCAAAGTATAGACATATTTGATATAGAATATCCTATAATATTTATTGTAACATTTTTATTTCTTTAATGCTGTTTTTTGTGGTTTAGAGGACTGAGTTATCATGGCAGAGTAAGATAAAGGTTTAAAAAATCATGTAAAAATATGAAACTATTGGGAAATATAGAAGGGTTCCCCATAATGGACAGGACGTGCCAAGATGTAGTTTGAATCCCAAAGCACTGAGATAGGATCATTACCCTGGAATCGATCTAACCGAGATCGTAACAAAACGAGTAATGTAGTGTTGAAATTTTCTGTTTCGAAAATAAAAGATTTTGGGACCGGGCTTGGGGTTGGTTTAGCCGTTGTAATATATCGTTCTCGTTTTTCAAAGGACCAGAATTTTATCGGGAATTGAGTAAAAAAAGTATACAATTTTTAAAGGTAAAGGCATTTAATAGAAATTTTGGATGCATAAGAAGGGAGAGAGTATGGGACCGACCTTTTGGATGCTAAAAAATTGTGCAACTGGGGCAGACCTATTATAGGTGGCATTTACTGCTTCGTGTCCAAATAGTAGGGGTCTAGGGATTAACTGTGACTGGTACTGAAAATAATTCGGAATCTCAAGCCTACAAAACACAATTCTGTGAGCTACTCTACAAATTGTTCATCTTTGAGGGGGTGTTACCCCCCATCCCCCCTGGTATATTAACTTGTACATTTATTACATGCTTGGAATAAATTACAGTTGTTGAATACAACTTCATCATCCTGACAATATATACTTTATCTCCCTTAATACTTTATCTTCCTGACATTCGATTAAGCTTAGATTTCTTGTTTTTTGCCCTGAAAGTCGGAAACATCAAATTATTGATAGTTAATTCTTATATCTGAAACATTTCTAATACGAACTTGATTAGGTGATATGGCTTCCTATAGTGATAATTGTTATCGAAACCATAGGAGAGATAAGTATTGTTGTAATCGGAAGTCGTAACAGAACCAAGACATCAAGGTGGAGCCGGGATTAGAATCGGAATTGAAAACAAAAATGGGGAAACTTAACTTATCTTTTGATATATAAAATTAAGGGTTTGGGTTTATGTACACTTTTTACCATTTAAGTTTTATTAACTTCTTTAAAGTATTAAACCACCAGTAATAATTTTATTCTGATTATCGTCTTCTTGACAAGTCTTATAATTCATATCGAAACAAAAACAAAAAAAACAAGGATTCTCTGAACTGGCAATCATATCAGAATCGAAATGTCGGTGGAATGAGAAATAGAGTCGGGAAAAGATTTTGCATGATCTCATTACTTATTTTTAGATACGCAAAATTAAAGGTTTGGGTGTATGTTCACTTTTTACCGTTTAAGCTTTATTAACTTCTTTAAAGTATTAAACCGCCAGTAATAATTTTATTCTGATTATCGTCTTCTTGACAAGTCTTATAATTCATATCGAAACCAAAAAACAAAAAAAAAACAATGATTCTCGGAACCGGGAATCATATCAGAATCGAGATGTCGAGGTGGAATAAGAAACAGAGTCGGGAAAAGATCTTGCTTGATCTTATTGCTGATTTTCAGATACACGAAATTAAGGGTTTGGGTGTATGTATACTTTTTACCATCTAAGTTTTATTTAATTCTTTAAAATATTAAACCGCCAGTAATAATTTTATTCTGATTATCGTCTTCTTGACAAGTCTTATAATTCATATCGAAACCAAAAAACAAAAAAAAAACAATGATTCTCGGAACCGGGAATCATATCAGAATCGACACGTTGAGGTGGAATAAGAAATAGAGTCGGGAAAAGATCTCGCTTGATCTTATTGCTGATTTTCAGATACACGAAATTAAGGTTTTGGGTGTATGTATACTTTTTACCATCTAAGTTTTATTAATTCTTTAAAATATTAAACCGCCAGTAATAATTTTATTCTGATTATCGTCTTCTTGACAAGTCTTATAATTCATATCGAAACCAAAAAACAAAAAAAAAACAAGGATTCTCGGAACTGGGAATCATATCAGAATCGAACTGTCGAGTGGAATGAGAAATAGAGTCGGGAAAAGATCTTGCATGATCTCATTACTGATTTTCAGATACACAAAATTAAGGTTTGGGTGTATGTATACTTTTTACCGTCTAAGCTTTATTAACTTCTTTAAAGTATTAAACCGCCAGTAATAATTTTATTCTGATTATCGTCTTCTTGACAAGTCTTATAATTCATATCGAAACAAAAAACAAAAAAAAACAAGGATTCTCTGAACCGGCAATCATATCAGAATCGAAATGTCGGTGGAATGAGAAACAGAGTCGGGAAAAGATTTTGCATGATCTCATTACTTATTTTTAGATACGCAAAATTAAAGGTTTGTGTGTATGTTCACTTTTTACCGTTTAAGCTTTATTAACTTCTTTAAAGTATTAAACCGCCAGTAATAATTTTATTCTGATTATCGTCTTCTTGACGAGTCTTATAATTCATATCGAAACCAAAAAACAAAAAAAAACAAGGATTCTCGGAACCGGGAATCATATCAGAATAGAGATGTCGAGGTGGAATAAGAAATAGAGTCGGGAAAAGATCTTGCATGATCTCATTACTAATTTTAGATACGACAAAATTAAGGTTTGGGTGTATGTATACTTTTTACCATTTAAGTTTTATTAACTTCTTTAAAGTATTAAACCACCAGTAATAATTTTATTCTGATTATCATCTTCTTGACAAGGCTTATAATTCATATCGAAACAAAAAAAAACAAGGATTCTCTGAACTGGGAATCATATCAGAATCGAAATGTCGGTGGAATGAGAAACAGAGTCGGGAAAAGATCTTGCATGATCTCATTACTATTTTTAGATACGCAAAATTAAAGGTTTGTGTGTATGTTCACTTTTTACCGTTTAAGCTTTATTAACTTCTTTAAAGTATTAAACCGCCAGTAATAATTTTATTCTGATTATCGTCTTCTTGACAAGTCTTATAATTCATATCGAAACCAAAAAACAAAAAAAACAAGGATTCTCGGAACCGGGAATCATATCAGAATCGAGATGTCGGTGGAATAAGAAACAGAGTCGGGAAAAGATCTTGCATGATCTCATTACTAATTTTTAGATAGACAAAATTAAGGGTTTGGGTGTATGTATACTTTTTACCATTTAAGTTTTATTAACTTCTTTAAAGTATTAAACCACCAGTAATAATTTTATTCTGATTATCATCTTCTTGACAAGGCTTATAATTCATATCGCAACCAAAAAAAAACAAGGATTCTCTGAACTGGGAATCATATCAGAATCGAGTCTAGACCCCGGTGCCGCGCCGATGAGGGAAGACCGGCGGCGGCGGGGCAAAAAACAGCACGCCGGCGGCGCGCCGCCGGTAAGATGTCGGTGGCGCGCCGCCGGCGCGATCAATGTTGACCTCAAACATTAATGTTTTCATCAGTCTTTCTCAAATCACAGCTTCAATTTACAACAAATTCGAGCCTATTTATGAGTTCAAAAATTCACAAGTCGCTGGCTGGAAACTGGTCTTCTTGTTATTCATCAAGAGAAGTAAAAATCTGGCAGAAACGAAATGGCTGTGGCGTTTCAGAACCCTTGCATAATACGAGTAGTTGAAGTATCTATTAGCTATGTATTCTTAACATAAATAATTATCAAAATTAGTAGTTTTTTTCATCGAGCATTACTGCATATAAAACTTCAAATACCGTATCACAAAATTCGTCAGTTATCTGGGTAAAAACTTTTAATATAACTTTGAACTTAGAAGCTTAATTTTTTCATAATGCCCTTTGCCTACATCTGTTTTGTCACCTTTAAAACAGTTGAAATGGGCGACTTTGACATTGATTGTTTTTTTTTTTGCTCTTTTGGATTCCTAAGAAGCCTTCTTGTATTAAAAACTGGTTTTTTAATTACAATTTTAAAAAAATGCATTTTAAAGTTTTTTTGGCTTCTTTATAGAATATATGTCATGTAGGCTAAGGCTGAACTGCTGCTTTTTTATCGCTTTTGGCTGCTCTTTTGGATATTATTCATTTTTTCTTTTGGGGATTCATTCCAAAGTATAAACTGATAAATACCTAATATCAGTCACATTATAAACTGTATCTAAAAGAAGTAAATTTATCAAATTGAAAAATACATGATGAACACTTCACATGAGATCACTTCAATTACAATGACACAAAAAACACTTAATAGTTTATTCGCTATGAAGAAAAATGAAGTGCGAGCTATTTTCTTAGGTAAAAAATGAAAAACTCATCCGTTTTAAGTGTAATTAAATGAAATAATATGCAGACTGAAGTAGCTCCAGGAAGATGTTGAAAGGTTCATCCTAGTTCGTCACTTTTAATCCAAGCAAAATGTTAGGACACTTAGTATCAGTTATTGAGTTTAAGCTTTGATTTCCAAATGCTCACAAGAATTACCAAATTTAAGAATGTCGCAACAATAAGTCACCTGTGGTCAAAATACTTAGACTCCTCTTTGATCCCCACCCAGGCTCAAAGCTTCTGCTATGGTCATTTCCATGGAAATCTCCAAAGAGTTTCTTTTTAAAATAGCTTTCAAGCGTAGTTAGGGGTATTTAGACTTTTTTGCTTTTCTTCAAAGCTTTGAAAAAAGTGTTATAATATTCCAAATGTTAAATTTGTGCATATTTTTGGTAATCATTTGTGGGGGATCGAATTTTCTAAACCACTGTAGATACGTAAGAACGTTGCAACATCTAGTACCCTGAAGTCACAAGACTGTCAAAGACTCCTCCTTGAACCTCCCAAATTGAAAGATTTTATTATGACCTGGCCTTTTAATGTAACTTGGGCACTGGACCAAGGGTGCCATTGTTACTCGAGCGCAACGTTAGGTGGGGATGTTGATATCGCTTTCGTCACACCAATTCGTTTTAGTGTGAATCTACCTGGTACATATGAATGAATGGTTTCAAAGTAAACCCGTTTCATCAGTAGGAAAAAAAAAACCGGATTGGACGCATATGTCCCTTTCCCTTTGGACGATAAAACCATGCAAGTGCTGTATCAAGTATAACTCACGAAAATCTTGTTAATCTTGTCAACTTTTCAACTTTTGGCATCCCTGCTTTCAATAAAAAAAAAAAAAAATCAAGGTACTATCACTTAAATATAATAACTCCCTATGCCCCCCTTCTGGATACCATCTTGATAGGATACCGTCTCTGCTTTAAATAAAAAAAATTTACTTATTGGCACCTCTGCTTTAAAAATAAAATCGAGGTATTATCATTTAAATATGATAGCTCAATACCCCCCCCCCTCTGGATACCACCTTGATAGGATGCCGTCTCTGCTTTAAATTAAAAAAAATGAACTTTTAAATACAATTTCGAGCTATTATCATTTAAATATAATACCTCCCTACCCCCCTCCTCTGGATACCACCTTGCAGCTTTCGTTAGAAAAATAATTTACTGAATAATTAACAAGGTCACTTTATTGTTCAAACAAACACGCAAAATAACGTTAAACAGCTTAGTGTTCCTTGAAAACAAAATTGAGGGTATGAGTAAAGGGGTACAAAGACACCAACAAAAATGTCGAAATTATTCAGATATACCTCAAATTATTGGAAAACTGAGTGATAGATTCGCCATGGCATTCCATAAGATCCAAAGAATTGAATTAAAAGGGAGCACACACAAAAGCCAAATAAGGCCAGTAGCCTATGAGAAATCGCAAAACACCCAAGACAATGAACAAGTCCTAATGGGGGCCCTGGATATATCAAAATATTTCAATGGTATCCCAGGGAATTTGATATCTTTTTCTTCTGTCTCCACTTTAAATCAAAAAAATAATTATCTTTTTGGCATCCCTGCTTTCAATAAAAAAATGAGGTATTATCATTTAAAAATGATAGCCCCCTATCCCCCTCCCCTATAGGCAATAATTTACAATTTATTTATAAATCATATTTTTGGGGTAACTTCCGGTTCAATCTTTAATTCCCCAACCTTGTACATAGCTTAGTCTATAGCTAAATTTTGTCCCAACCGTAGGCTGTTTTTTTTTTTTTTTGGGGGGGGGGGGGGGGGTAAAAATGCTCCAGAAAGAAGATTGTATTTTCTATCAGGCGTTCAATAATTGAGTATTAAACATTAAGAAAATCTTATCTAAAAACAGCAAAAGAAAAATCTGCAAACTTACAATTCAGCTGTAGAAACAATCTGTCGGCTGTCAATTTCAAAATCCATCAAAAGGCTGAAGCTGTATAGTAGTGAATGCGTTCTATAATTCTATTCAACTGGAAAATAAAATTCTTGACTACGAATGATGTAAGAAATAGCGATTGGGAAACTGCATTCGAAATGATTTAAACTCATTTCATAAAGACGATACTTTTTTTGTCAACATATGAAGAACTGTGTATATTGCAATATTTGCAATAGCATATTGCATCTGTGTGGTTTTTATGCTAAGTAACAAAAGAGAGGAAAATTAATGAACAAGAGAGCAGTGAAGAAGTATGGTATACAAAGTAATATTTGGCAGGGAAAGTCACTGGTGATAAATCACTAGGGGTGGCACTGTGATTGCGTGATTTTCGGGGATTCGGGGAACCAAATTTTTTTTCGGGGTGACGCATAGATTTTCGGGGAAATACCCGAAAATTCGGGGGGTAGTGCAAGCTCTGCTTGATTTCTAATCAGAAAAGTCGAAATACTAAACCATACGAGAAGGACGAGCTCCGACTTTGCGGTTGACGCAATAAAGAATTGCCGTAACAATAATTTAAAGTCGACCGAACGCCGCCGCCTCTGCCGGCGTCGGCGTGTCGGCGGCGTTACGACACTTCGGCGGCGTTCGACTGGGCCTCTAGTCGGCGGCGTTCGGTCGATCCGCCGGCGCGGCGCCGGGGTCTAATCGAATCGTCGGTGGAATGAGAAATAGAGTCGGGAAAAGATATGGCATGATCTCATTACTAATTTTTAGATACGCAAAATTAAGGGTTTGTGTGGATGTTCACTTTTTACCATTTAAGATTTAATAACTTCTGTAAAGTATTAAACCACCAATAATAATTTTATTCTGATTATCATGTTCTTGACAAGTCTTATAATTCATATCGAAACAAACAAAAAACAAAGATTCTCGAAACTGGGAATCGTATTAGAATCGAGACATCGTGGAGGAATCAAAAATATAGTCGGGTAAAGATCTTGCATGATCTCATTACTAATTTTTAGATACGCAAAATTAAGGGTTTCTGTGTATGTACACTTTTTACCATTTAAGTTTTATTAACTTCTTTGAAGTATTAAACCACCAGTAATAATTTTATTCGGATTTATCATCATCTTGACGAAGTCTTATAATTCATATCCAAACCAAAAAAAAAAAAAACAACGGTTCTCGGAACCGGGAATCGTATCCGAATCAAGACGTTGAGGTGGAATCAGAAATAGCGTCGGGAAAATTCTTGCATGATCTCATTACTAATTTTTAGATACAAAAAATTAAGGGTTTGTGTGTATGTACACTTTTTACCATTTAAGTCTTATTAACTCCTTAAAGTATTAAACCACCGGTAATAATTTTATTCTGATTATCATTTTCTTGGCAAGTCTTATAATTCATATCGAAAAAAAACAAGGGTTCTCGGAACCGGGAATCATATCAGAATCGAGACGTTGAGGTGGAATAAGAAACAGAGTCGGGGAAAGATCTTGCATGATCTCATTACTAATTTTTAGATACACAAAATCAAGGGTTTGCGTGTATGTACACTTTTTACCATTTAAGTTTTATTAACTTCTTTAAAGTATTAAACCACCAATAATAATTTTATTCGGATTTATCATCATCTTGACGAAGTCTTATAATTCATATCGAAAAAAAAACAAGGGTTCTCGGAACCGGGAATCGTATCAGAATCGAGACGTTGAGGTGGAATCAGAAATAGAGTATTAAACCACCAATAATAATTTTATTCGGATTTATCTTCATCTTGACAAAGTCTTCATCAGAATCGAGCCGTTCAGGTAGAATCAGAAATAGCGTCGGGAAAAATCTTGCATGATCTCATTAACTAATTTTTAGATACAGAAATTAAGGGTTTGTGTGTATGTACACTTTTTACCATTTAAGTTTTATTAAATTCTTTAAAGTATTAAACCACCAATAATAATTTTATTCGGATTTATTATCATCTTGACGAAGTCTTATAATTCATATTGAAAAAAAACTAGGGTTCTCGAAACCGGGAATCATATCAGAATCGAGACGTCAAGGTGGAATAAGAAACAGAGTCGGGGAAAGATCTTGCATGATCTCATTACTAATTTTTAGATATACAAAAACAAGGGTTTGCGTGTATGTACACTTTTTACCATTTAAGTTTTATTAACTTCTTTAAAGTATTAAACCACCAATAATAATTTTATTCAGATTTATCATCATCTTGACGAAGTCTTATAATTTATATCGAAAAAAAACAAGGGTTCTCGGAACCGGGAATCGTATCAGAATCGAGACGTTGAGGTGGAATCAGAAATAGCGTCGGGAAAAATCTTGCATGATCTCATTACTAATTTTTAGATACACAAAATTAAGGGTTTGTGTGTATGTTCACTTTTTACCATTTAAGTTTTATTAACTTCTTTAAAGTATTAAACCACCAATAATAATTTTATTCGGATTTATCATCATCTTGACGAAGTCTTATAATTCATATTGAAAAAAGACAAGGGTTCTCGGAACCGGGAATCGTATCAGAATCGAGACGTTGAGGTGGAATCAGAAATAGCGTCGGGAAAAATCTTGCATGATCTCATTACTACTTTTTAGATACACAAAATTAAGGGTTTGTGTGTATGTTCACTTTCTACCATTTAAGTTTTATTAACTTCTTTAAAATATTAAACCACCAGTAATAATTTTATTATGATTATCATCTTCTTGACGAAGTCGTATAATTCATATCGAAAAATAAAAATAAAATAAGGATTCTCGGAACGGGAAATCATATCAGAATCGAGCCGTCGAGATGGAATAAGAAACAGAGTCGGGAAAAGATCTTGCATGATCTCATTACTAATTTTTAGATACACAAAATAAGGGTTTGTGTGTATGTACATTTTTTACCATTTAAGTTTTATTAACTTCTTTAAAGTATTAAACCACCAATAATAATTTTATTCGGATTGATCATCATCTTGACGAAGTCTTATAATTCATATCGAGATAAAAAAAAACAAGGGTTCTCGGAACTGGGAATTATATCAGAATCGAAACGTCGGTGAAATGAGAAATAGAGTCGGGAAAAGATCTTGCATGATCTCATTACTAAGTTTTAGATACACAAAATCAAGCATTTGGGTGTATGTATACTTTTAACCATTTAAGTTTTATTAACTTCTTTAAAGTATTAAACCACCAGTAATAATTTTATTCGGCTTATTATCATCTTGACGAAGTCTTATAATTCATATCGAAATAAAAAAAAAACAAGGGTTCTCGGAACTGGGAATTATATCAGAATCGAAACGTCGGTGAAATGAGAAATAGAGTCGGGAAAAGATCTTGCATGATCTCATTACTAATTTTTAGATACAAAAAATTAAGGGTTTGCGTGTATGTACACTTTTTACCAATTAAGTTTTATTAACCTCTTTAAAGTATTAAACCACCAATAATAATTTGATTCGGATTTATCATCATCTTGACGAAGTCTTATAATTCATATCGAAAAAAAACAACGGTTCTCGGAACCGGGAATCATATCAGAATCGAGACGTCAAGGTGGAATAAGAAACAGAGTTGGGGAAAGATCTTGCATGATCTCATTACTTATTTTTAGATACAAAAAATTAAGGGTTTGCGTGTATGTACACTTTTTACCAATTAAGTTTTATTAACTTCTTTAAAGTATTAAACCACCAATAATAATTGTATTCGGATTTGTCATCATCTTGACGAAGTCTTATAATTCATATCGAAACAAAAAAAACAAGGGTTCTCGGAACTGGGAATCATATTGGAATCGAAACGTCGGTGAAATGAGAAATAGAGTCGGGAAAAGATCTTGCATGATCTCATTACTAATTTTTAGATACACAAAATTAAGGGTTTGCGTGTATGTACACTTTTTACCATTTAAGTTTTATTAACTTCTTTAAAGTATTAAACCACCAATAATAATAAAGTATTAAACCACCTTTAAGGTGTTGAACCACCAGTAATAATTTTATTCGGATTTATCATCATCTTGACGAAGTCTTATGATTCATATCCAAACCAAAAAAAACAAGGGTTCTCGGAACTGGGAATCATATCAGAATCGAAACGTCGGTGAAATGAGAAATAGAGTCGGCAAAAGATCTTGAATGATCTCATTACTAATTTTTAGATACACAAAATTAAGCTTTTGGGTGTATGTACACTTTTTACCATTTAAGTTTTATTAACTTCTTTAAAGTATTAAACCACCAATAATAATTTTATTCGGATTTATCATCATCTTGACGAAGTCTTATAATTCATATCGAAACAAAAAAAAACAAGGGTACTCGGAACTGGGAATCATATCAGAATCGAAACGTCGGTGAAATGAGAAATAGAGTTGGGAAAAGATCTTACATGATCTCATTACTAATTTTTAGATACACAAAATTAAGCATTTGGGTGTATGTACACTTTTTACCAGTTAAGCTTTATTAACTTCTTTAAAGTATTAAACCACCAGTAATAATTTTATTCGGATTTATCATCATCTTGACGAAGTCTTATAATTCATATCGAAAAAAAAAAACAAAAAAACAAGGGTTCTCGGAACTGGGAATCATATCAGAATCGAAATGTCGGTGAAATGAGAAATCTTGACGAAGTCTTATAATTCATATCGAAACAAAAAAAAACAAGGGTTCTCGGAACTGGGAATCATATTAGAATTGAAACGTCAGTGAAATGAGAAATAGAGTCGGGAAAAGATCTTGCTTGATCTCATTACTTATTTTTAGATACGCAAAATTAAAGGTTTGTGTGTATGTTCACTTTTTACCGTTTAAGCTTTATTAACTTCTTTAAAGTATTAAACCGCCAGTAATAATTTTATAATGATTATCATCTTCTTGACAAGGCTTATAATTCATATCGAAACCAAAAAAAAAACAAGGATTCTCTGAACTGGGAATCATGTCAGAATCGAAACGTTGGTGGAATGAGAAATAGAGTCGGGAAAAGATCTTGCATGATCTCATTACTAATTTTTAGATGCACAAAATTAAAGGTTTGTGTGTATGTTCACTTTTTACAGTTTAAGCTTTATTAACTTCTTTAAAGTATTAAACCGCCAGTAATAATTTTATTCTGATTATCGTCTTCTTGACAAGTCTTATAATTCATATCGAAACCAAAAAAAACAAGGATTCTCGGAACCGGGAATCATATCAGAATCGACATGTGGAGGTGGAATAAGAAACAGAGTCGGGAAAAGATCTTGCATGATCTCGTTACTAATTTTTAGATAGACAAAATTAAGGGTTTTGGTGTATGTATACTTTTTACCATTTAAGTTTTATTAACTTCTTTAAAGTATTAAACCACCAGTAATAATTTTATTCTGATTATCAACTTCTTGACAAGACTTATAATTCATATCGAAACCAAAAAAAACAAGGATTCTCTGAACTGGGAATCATATCAGAATCGAATCTAGACCCCGGTGCCGCGCCGATGAGGGAAGACCGGCGGTGGCGGGGCAAAAAACAGCACGCCGCGCCGCGCCGCCGGTAAGACGCCGGAGGCGCGGCGCCGGTAAGATGTCGGCGGCGCGCCGCCGGCGCGATCAATGTTGACCGCAAACATTAATGTTTTCATCAGTCTTTCTCAAATCACAGCTTCAGTTTACAACAGATTCGAGCCTATTTATTAGTTCAAAAATTCACAAGTCGCTGGCTGGAAACTGGTCTTCTTGTTATTCATCAAGAGAAGTAAAAATCTGGCAGAAACGAAATGGCTGTGGCGTTTCAGAACCCTTGCATAATATGAGTAGTTGAAGTATCTATTAGCTATGTATTCTTAACATAAATAACTATCAAAATTAGTAGTTTTTTTCATCGAGCATTACTGCATATAAAACTTCAAATACCGTATCACAAAATTCGTCAGTTATCTGGGTAAAAACTTTTAATATAACTTTGAACTTAGAAGCTTAATTTTTTCATAATGCCCTTTGCCTACATCTGTTTTGTCACCTTTAAAACAGTTGAAATGGGCGACTTTGACATTGATTGTTTTTTTTTTGCTCTTTTGGATTCCTAAGAAGCCTTCTTGTATTAAAAACTGGTTTTTAATTACAATTTAAAAAAATGCATTTTAAAGTTTTTTTGGCTTCTTTATAGAATATATGTCATGTAGGCTAAGGCTGAACTGCTGCTTTTTTATCGCTTTTGGCTGCTCTTTTGGATATTATTCATTTTTTCTTTTGGGGATTCATTCCAAAGTATAAACTGATAAATACCTAGCATCAGTCACATTACAAACTATATCTAAAAGGAGTAAATTTATCAAATTGAAAAATACATGATGAACACTTCACATGAGAACACTTCAATTACAATGACACAAAAAACACTTAATAGTTTATTCGCTATGAAGAAAAATGAAGTGCCAGCTATTTTCTTACGTAAAAAATGAAAAAGTCCTCCTTTTCAAGTGTAATTAAATGAAATAATATGCAGACTGAAGTAGCTCCAGGAAGATGTTGAAATGTTCATCCTAGTTCGTCACTTTTAATCCAAGCAAAATGTTAGGACACTTAGTATCAGTTATTGAGTTTAAGCTTTGATTTCCAAATGCTCACAAGAATTACCAAATTTAAGAATGTCGCAACAATAAGTCACCTGTGGTCAAAATACTTAGACTCCTCTTTGATCCCCACCCAGGCTCAAAGCTTCTGCTATGGTCCTACCATGGAAATCTCCAAAGAGTTTCTTTTTAAAATAGCTTTCAAGCGTAGTTAGGGGTATTTAGACTTTTTTGCTTTTCTTCAAAGCTTTGAAAAAAGTGTTATAATATTCCAAATGTTAAATTTTTGCATATTTTTGGTAATCATTTGTGGGGTGATCGAATTTTCTAAACCACTGTAGATACTTAAGAACGTTGCAACATCTAGTAACCTGAAGTCACAAGACTGTCAAAGACTCCTCCTTGAACCTCCCAAATTGAAAGATTTTATTATGATCTGGCCTTTTAATTTAACTTGGGCCCTGGACCAAGGGTGCCATTGTTACTCGAGCGCAACGTTAGGTGGGGATGTTGATATCGCTTTCGTCACACCAATTCGTTTTAGTGTGAATCTACCTGGTACATATGAATGAATGGTTTCAAAGTAAACCCGTTTCATCAATAGGAAAAAAAACGGATTGGACGCATATGTCCCTTTCCCTTTGGACGATAAAACCATGCAAGTGCTGTATCAAGTATAACTCAAGAAAATCTTGTTAATCTTGTCAACTTTTCAACTTTTTGGCATCCCTGCTTTCAATAAAAAAAATCAAGGTACTATCACTTAAATATAATAACTCCCTATGCCCCCCTTCTGGATACCATCTTGATAGGATACAGTCTCTGCTTTCAATAAAAAAAAATTAACTTATTGGCACCTCTGCTTTAAAAAAAAATCGAGGTATTATCATTTAAATATGATAGCTCAATACCCTCCCCCCTCCCTCTGGATACCACCTTGATAGGATGCCGTCTCTGCTTTAAATTAAAAAAATGAACTTTTAAATACAATTTCAAGCTATTATCATTTAAATATAATACCTCCCTACCCCCCTCCTCTGGATACCACCTTGCAGCTTTCATTAGAAAAATAATCTACTGAATAATTAACAAGGTCACTGTATTGTTCAAACAAACACGCAAAATAACGTTAAACAGCTTAGTGTTCCTTGAAAAAAAATTGAGGGTATGAGTAAAGGGGTACAAAGACACTAACAAAAATGTCGAAATTATTCAGATATACCTCAAATTATTGGAAAACTGAGTGATAGATTCGCCATGGCATTCCATAAGATCCAAAGAATCGAATTAAAAGGGAGCACACACAAAAGCCAAATAAGGCCAGTAGCCTATGAGAAATCGCAAGACACCCAAGACAATGAACAAGTCCTAATGGGGGCCCTGGATCTATCAAAATATTTCAATGGTATCCCAGGGAATTTGATATCTTTTTCTTCTGTCTCCACTTTAAATAAAAAAAATAATTATCTTTTTGGCATCCCTGCTTTCAATAATAAAAATGAGGTATTATCATTTAAAAATGATAGCCCCCTATCCCCCTCCCCTATAGGCAATAATTTACAATTTATTTATGAATCATATTTTTGTGGTAACTTCCGGTTCAATCTTCAATTCCCTTACCTTGTACATAGCTTAGTCTATAGCTAAATTTTGTCTCAACCGTAGGCTGTTTTTTTTTTTGGGGGGGGGGGGGGGGGGGGGTAAAAATGTTCCAGAAAGAAGATTGTATTTTCTATCAGGCGTTCAATAATTGAGTATTAAACATTAAGAAAATCTTATCTAAAAACAGCAAAAAAAATCTGCAAACTTATAATTCAGCTGTAGAAACAATCTGTCGGCTGTCAATTTCAAAATCCATCAAAAGGCTGAAGCTGTATAGTAGTGAATGCGTTCTATAATTCTATTCAACTGGAAAATAAAATTCTTGACTATGGATGATGTAAGAAATAGCGATTGGGAAACTGCATTCGAAATGATTTAAACTCATTTCATAAAGACGATACTTTTTTTGTCAACATTTGAAGAACTGTGTATATTGCAATATTTGCAATAGCATATTGCATCTGTGTGGTTTTTATGCTAAGTAACAAAAGAGAGGAAAATTAATGAACAAGAGAGCAGTGAAGAAGTATGGTATACAAAGTAATATTTGGCAGGGAAAGTCATTGGTGATAAATCACTAGGGGTGGCACTGTGATTGCGTGATTTTCGGGGATTCGGGGAACCAAATTTTTTTTCGGGGTGACGCATAGATTTTCGGGGAAATACCCGAAAATTGGGAGATAGTGCAAGCTCTGCTTGATTTCTATTCAGAAAAATCGAAATACTAAACCATACGAGAAGGAAAAGCTCCGAATTTTCGGTTGACGCAATAAAGAATTGCCGTAAAAATAATTTAAAGTCGACCGAACGCCGCCGCCTCTGCCGGTGGCGGCGTGCCTGTGGCGCGCCGGCGGCGTTACGACACTTCGGCGGCGTTCGACTGGGCCTCTAGTCGGCGGCGTTCGGTCGATCCGCCGGCGCGGCGCCGGGGTCTAATCGAATCGTCGGTGGAATCAGAAATATAGTCAGGAAAAGATCTTGCATGATCTCATTACTAATTTTTAGATGCGCAAAATTAAGGGTTTCTGTGTATGTTCACTTTTTACCATTTAAGATTTAATCACTTCTTTAACGTATTAAACCACCAATAATAATTTTATTCGGATTATCATCTTCTTGACAAGTCTTATAATTCATATCGAAACAAACAAAAAAAAAGATTCGCGAAACTGGGAATCGTATTAGAATCGAGACATCGTGGAGGAATCAGAAATATAGTCAGGAAAAGATCTTGCATGATCTCATTACTAATTTTTAGATGCGCAAAATTAAGGGTTTCTGTGTATGTTCACTTTTTACCATTTAAGTTTTATTAACTTCTTTGAAGTATTAAACCACCACTAATAGTTTTATTCGGATTTATCATCATCTTGACGAAGTCTTATAATTCATATCCAAACCAAAAAAAACAACGGTTCTCGGAACCGGGAATCGTATCAGAATCAAGATGTTGAGGTGGAATCAGAAATAGCGTCGGGAAAAATCTTGCATGATCTCATTACTAATTTTTAGATACAAAAAATTAAGGGTTTATGTGTATGTACACTTTTTACCATTTAAGTTTTATTAACTTCTTTAAAGTATTAAACCACCAATAATAATTTTATTCGGATTTAACATCATCTTGACGAAGTCTTCATCAGAATCCAGCCCTTTAGGTGGAATCAGAAATAGCGTCGGGAAAAATCTTGCATGATCTCATTACTAATTTTTAAATACAAAAAATTAAGCGTTTGTGTGTATGCACACTTTTTACCATTTAAGTTTTATTAACTTCTTTAAAGTATTAAACCACCGGTAATAATTTTAATCTGATTATCATTTTCTTGGCAAGTCTTATAATTCATATCGAAAAAAAACAAGGGTTCTCGGAACCGGGAATCATATCAGAATCGAGACGTTGAGGTGGAATAAGAAACAGAGTCGGGGAAAGATCTTGCATGATCTCATTACTAATTTTTAGATACACAAAATTAAGGGTTTGTGTGTATGTACACTTTTTACCATTTAAGTTTTATTAACTTCTTTAAAGTATTAAACCACCAATAATAATTTTATTCGGATTTATCATCATCTTGACGAAGTCTTATAATTCATATCGAAAAAAAACGAGGGTTCTCGGAACCGGGAATCGTATCAGAATCGAGACGTCGAGGTGGAATCAGAATAGAGTATTAAACCACCAATAATAATTTTATTCGGATTTATCATAATCTTGACGAAGTCTTCATCAGAATCGAGCCGTTCAGGTGGAATCAGAAATGGCGTCGGGAAAAATCTTGCATGATCTCATTACTAATTTTTAGATACAGAAATTAAAGGTTTGTGTGTATGTACACTTTTTACCATTTAAGTTTTATTAACTTCTTTAAAGTATTAAACCACCAATAATAATTTTATTCGGATTTATTTTCATCTTGACGAAGTCTTATAATTCATATTGAAAAAAAACTAGGTTTCTCGGAACCGGGAATCATATCAGAATCGAGACGTCAAGGTGGAATAAGAAACAGAGTCGGGGAAAGATTTGCATGATCTCATTACTAATTTTTAGATATACAAAAACAAGGGTTTGCGTGTATGTACACTTTTTACCATTTAAGTTTTATTAGCTTCTTTAAAGTATTAAACCACCAATAATAATTTTATTCGGATTTATCATCATCTTGACGAAGTCTTATAATTCATATCGAAAAAACAAGGGTTCTCGGAACCTGGAATCGTATCAGAATCGAGACGTTGAGGTGGAATCAGAAATAGCGTCGGGAAAAATCTTGCATGATCTCATTACTAATTTTTAGATACACAAAATTAAGGGTTTGTCGTGTATGTACACTTTTTACCATTTAAGTTTTATTAACTTCTTTAAAGTATTAAACCATCAATAATAATTTTATTCGGATTTATCATCATCTTGACGAAGTCTTATAATTCATATCGAAACAAAAAAAACAAGGGTTCTCGGAACCGGGAATCGTATCAGAATCGGGACGTGGAGGTGGAATCAGAAATAGCGTCGGGAAAAATCTTGCATGATCTCATTACTACTTTTTAGATACACAAAATTAAGGGTTCGCGTGTATGTCACTTTTTACCATTTAGTTTATTAACTTCTTTAAAGTACTAAACCATCATAATAATTTATCGATTTATCATCTTGACGAGTCTTATAATCATGAAAAAAAAAACAGGTTCTCGAACGGGAATCATAGAATCGAACGTCGGTGAATGAGAATAGAGTCGGAAAAGATCTTGCTGATCTCATTACTATTTTAGATACACAAAATTAAGGTTGGTGTATGTACTTTTTACCATTAAGTTTATTAACTTCTTTAAAGTACTAAACCATCATAATAATTTTATTCGATTATCTCTCTGACAAGTCTTAATTCTATGAAACAAAAAAAACAGTCTCGAACGGATCATATAATCGAACGTGGTGATGATAGAGTCGGAAAGATCTGCTGATCTATTATTTAGATACCAAATTAGGTTGGGTATGTAACTTTTTACCATTAGTTTAATTCTTAAATATAACCCATAATATTTATTCGGATTATCTCTCTGACAAGTCTTATAATTCATATCGAAACAAAAAAACAAGGTTCTCGAACTGGAATCATATTAGATCGAAACGTCGGTGAAATGAGAAATAGAGTCGGGAAAAGATCTTGCTTGATCTCATTACTTATTTTTAGATACGCAAAATTAAAGGTTTGTGTGTATGTTCACTTTTTACCGTTTAAACTTTATTCACTTCTTTAAAATATTAAACCGCCAGTAATAATTTTATTCTGATTATCATCTTCTTGACAAGGCTTATAATTCATATCGAAACCAAAAAAAAACAAGGATTCTCTAAACTGGGAATCATATCAGAATCGAAACGTCGGTGGAATGAGAAATAGAGTCGGGAAAAGATCTTGCATGATCTCATTACTTATTTTTAGATACGCAAAATTAAAGGTTTGTGTGTATGTTCACTTTTTACCGTTTAAGCTTTATTAACTTCTTTAAAATATTAAACCGCCAGTAATAATTTTATTCTGATTACCGTCTTCTTGACAAGTCTTATAATTCATATCGAAACCAAAAAACAAAAAAAAAACAAGGATTCTCGGAACCGGGAATCATATCAGAATCGAGATGTCGAGGTGGAATAAGAAACGGAGTCGGGAAAAGATTTTGCATGATCTCGTTACTAATTTTTAGATAGACAAAATTAAGGGTTTGGGTGTATGTATACTTTTTACCATTTAAGTTTTATTAACTTCTTTAAAGTATTAAACCACCAGTAATAATTTTATTCTGATGATCATCTTCTTGACAAGACTTATAATTCATATCGAAACCAAAAAAAAACAAGGATTCTCTGAACTGGGAATCATATCAGAATCGAATCTAGACCCCGGTGCCGCGTCGATGAGGGAAGACCGGCGGCGGCGGGGCAAAAAACAGAACGCCGCGCCGCGCCGCCGGTAATACGCCGGCGGCGCGCCGCCGGTAAGATGTCGGCGGCGCACCGCCGGCGCGATCAATGTTGACCGCAAACATTAATGTTTTCATCAGTCTTTCTCAAATCACAGCTTCAATTTACAACAGATTCGAGCCTATTTATGAGTTCAAAAATTCACAAGTCGCTGGCTGGAAACTGGTCTTCTTGTTATTCATCAAGAGAAGTAGAAATCTGGCAGAAACGAAATGGCTTATGCGTTTCAGAACCCTTGCATAATACGAGTAGTTGAAGTATCTTTTAGCTATGTATTCTTAACATAAATAATTATCAAAATTAGTAGTTTTTTTCATCGAGCATTACTGCATATAAAACTTCAAATACCGTATCACAAAATTCGTCAGTTATCTGGGTAAAAACTTTTAATATAACTTTGAACTTAGAAGCTTAATTTTTTCATAATGCCCTTGGCCTACATCTGTTTTGTCACCTTTAAAACAGTTGAAATGGGCGACTTTGACATTGATTGTTTTTTTTGCTCTTTTGGATTCCTAAGAAGCCTTCTTGTATTAAAAACTGGTTTTTAATTACAATTAAAAAAAAATGCATTTTAAAGTTTTTTTGGCTTCTTTATAGAATATATGTCATGTAGGCTAAGGCTGAACTGCTGCTTTTTTATCGCTTTTGGCTGCTCTTTTGGATATTATTCATTTTTTCTTTTAGGGATTCATTCCAAAGTATAAACTGATAAATACTTAATATCAGTCACATTATAAACTGTATCTAAAAGGAGTAAATTTATCAAATTGAAAAATACATGATGAACACTTCACATGAGAACACTTCAATTACAATGACACAAATAACACTTAATAGTTTATTCGCTATGAAGAAAAATGAAGTGCCAGCTATTTTCTTAGGTAAAAAATGAAAAACTCATCCGTTTCAAGTGTAATTAAATGAAATAATATGCAGACTGAAGTAGCTCCAGGAAGATGTTGAAATGTTCATCCTAGTTCGTCACTTTTAATCCAAGAAAAATGTTAGGACACTTAGTATCAGTTATTGAGTTTAAGCTTTGATTTCCAAATGCTCACAAGAATTACCAAATTTAAGAATGTCGCAACAATAAGTCACCTGTGGTCAAAATACTTAGACTCCTCTTTGATCCCCACCCAGGTTCAAAGCTTCTGCTATGGTCATTTCCATGGAAATCTCCAAAGAGTTTCTTTTAAAAATAGCTTTCAAGCGTAGTTAGGGGTATTTAGACTTGTTTGCTTTTCTTCAAAGCTTTGAAAAAAGTGTTATAATATTCCAAATGTTAAATTTCTGCATATTTTTGGTAATCATTTGTGGGGTGATCGAATTTTCTAAACCACTGTAGATACGTAAGAACGTTGCAACATCTAGTACCCTGAAGTCACAAGACTGTCAAAGACTCCTCCTTGAACCTCCCAAATTGAAAGATTTTATTATGACCTGGCCTTTTAATTTAACTTGGGCACTGGACCAAGGGTGCCATTGTTACTCGAGCGCAACGTTAGGTGGGGATGTTGATATCGCTTTCGTCACACCAATTCGTTTTAGTGTGAATCTACCTGGTACATATGAATGAATTGTTTCAAAGTAAACCCGTTTCATCAATAGGAAAAAAAACCGGATGGGACGCATATGTCCCTTTCCCTTTGGACGATAAAACCATGCAAGTGCTGTATCAAGTATAACTCACGAAAATCTTGTTAATCTTGTCAACTTTTCAACTTTTTGGCATCCCTGCTTTCAATAAAAAAAAAATCAAGGTACTATCACTTAAATATAATAACTCCCTATGCCCCCCTTCTGGATACCATCGTGATAGGATACAGTCTCTGCTTTAAATAAAAAAAAATTAACTTATTGGCACCTCTGCTTTAAAAAAAATCGAGGTATTACCCTTTAAATATGATAGCTCAATACCCCCCCCCCCCTCTGGATACCACCTTGATAGGATGCCGTCTCTGCTTTAAATTAAAAAAAATGAACTTTTAAATACAATTTCAAGCTATTATCATTTAAATATAATACCTCCCTTCCCTCCTCCTCTGGATACCACCTTGCAGCTTTCATTAGAAAAATAATCTACTGAATAATTAACAAGGTCACTGTATTGTTCAAACAAACACGCAAAATAACGTTAAACAGCTTAGTGTTCCTTGAAAAAAAATTGAGGGTGTGAGTAAAGGGATACAAAGACACCAACAAAAATGTCGAAATTATTCAGATATTCCTCAAATTATTGGAAAACTGAGTGATAGATTCGCCATGGCATTCCATAAGATCCAAAGAATCGAATTAAAAGGGAGCATACACAAAAGCCGAATAAGGCCAGTAGCCTATGAGAAATCGCAAGACACCCAAGACAATGAACAAGTCCTAATGGGGGCCCTGGATCTATCAAAATATTTCAATGGTATCCCAGGGAATTTGATATCTTTTTCTTCTGTCTCCACTTTAAATCAAAAAAAGAATTACACTTTTTACCATTTAAGTTTTATTAACTTCTTTAAAGTATTAAACCACCAATAATAGTTTTATTCGGATTTATCATCATCTTGACGAAGTCTTATAATTCATATCGAAAAAAACAAGGGTTCTCGAAACTGGGAATCGCATTAGAATCGAGACATCGTGGAGGAATCAGAAATATAGTCGGGGAAATATAGATCTTGCATGATCTCATTACTAATTTTTAGATACGCAAAATTAAGGGTTTCTGTGTATGTTCAACAAAATTAAGGGTTTGCGTGTATGTACACTTTTTACCATTTAAGTTTTATTAACTTCTTTAAAGTATCAAACCACCAATAATAATTTTATTCGGATTTATCATCATCTTGACGAAGTCTTATAATTCATATCGAAAAAAACAACGGTTCTCGGAACCGGGAATCATATCAGAATCGAGACGTCAAGGTGGAATAAGAAACAGAGTTGGGAAAGATCTTGCATGATCTCATTACTAATTTTTAAATACACAAAATTAAGGGTTTGCGTGTATGTACACTTTTTACCATTTAAGTTTTATTAACTTCTTTAAAGTATTAAACCACCAATAATAATTTTATTCGGATTTATCATCATCTTGACGAAGTCTTATAATTCATATCGAAACAAAAAAAACAAGGGTTCTCGGAACTGGGAATCTTATTAGAATCGAAACGTCGGTGAAATGAGAAATAGAGTCGGGAAAAGATCTATCATGATCTCATTACTAATTTTTAGATACACTAAATTAAGAGTTTGCGTGTATGTACACTTTTTACCATTTAAGTTTTATTAACTTCTTTAAAGTATTAAACCACCAATAATAATAAAGTATTAAACCACCTTTAAAGTATTGAACCACCAGTAATAATTTTATTCGGATTTATCATCATCTTGACGAAGTCTTATAATTCATATCGAAACAAAAAAAACAAGGGTTCTCGGAACTGGGAATCATATCAGAATCGAAACGTCGGTGAAATGAGAAATAAAGTCGGGAAAAGATCTTGCATGATCTCATTACTAATTTTTAGATACACAAAATTAAGCATTTGGGTGTATGTACACTTTTTACCATTTAAGTTTTATTAACTTCTTTAAAGTATTAAACCACCAGTAATAATTTTATACGGATTTATCATCATCTTGACGAAGTCTTATAATTCATATCGAAAAAAAAACAAGGGTTCTCGGAACCGGGAATCGTATCAGAATCGAGACGTTGAGGTGGAATCAGAAATAGTGTCGGGAAAAATCTTGCATGATCTTATTACTAATTTTTAGATACACAAAATTAAGGGTTTGTGTGTATGTTCACTTTTTACCATTTAAGTTTTATTAACTTCTTTAAAGTATTAAACCACCAGTAATAATTTTATTATGATTATCATCTTCTTGGCAAGTCTTATAATTCATATCGAAAAAAAACAAGGGTTCTCGGAACCGGGAATCATATCAGAATCGAGACGTTGAGGTGGAATAAGAAACAGAGTCGGGGAAACATCTTGCATGATCTCATTACTAATTTTTAGATACACAAAATTAAGGGTTTGCGTGTATGTACACTTTTTACCATTTAAGTTGTATTAACTTCTTTAAAGTATTAAACCACCAATAATAATTTTATTCGGATTGATCATCATCTTGACGAAGTCTTATAATTCATATCGAAAAAAACAAGGGTTCTCGGAACCGGAAATCGTATCAGAATCGAGACGTTGAGGTGGAATCAGAAATAGAGTATTAAACCACCAATAATAATTTTATTCGGATTTATCATCATCTTGACGAAGTCTTCATCAGAATCGAGCCCTTCAGGTGGAATCAGAAATAGCGTCGGGAAAAATCTTGCATGATCTCATTACTAATTTTTAGATACAGAAATTAAGGGTTTTTGTGTATGTACACTTTTTACCATTTAAGTTTTATTAACTTCTTTAAAGTATTAAACACCAATAATAATTTTATTCGGATTTATTATCATCTTGACGAAGTCTTATAATTCATATTGAAAAAAACAAGGGTTCTCGGAACCGGGAATCATATCAGAATCGAGACGTTGAGATGGAATAAGAAACAGAGTCGGGGAAAGATTTTACATGCTCTCATTACTAATTTTTAGATACACAAAATTAAGGGTTTGTGTGTATGTTCACTTTTTACCATTTAAGTTTTATTAACTTCTTTAAAGTATTAAACCACCTGTAATAATTTTATTATGATTATCATCTTCTTGGCAAGTCTTATAATTCATGTCGAAAAAAACAAGGGTTCTCGGAACCGGGAATCATATCAGAATCGAGACGTTGAGATGGAATAAGAAACAGAGTCGGGGAAACATCTTGCATGATCTCATTACTAATTTTCAGATACTCAAAATTAAGGGTTTGCATGTATGTACACTTTTTACCATTTAAGTTTTATTAACTTCTTTAAAGTATTAAACCACCAATAATAATTTTATTCGGATTTATCATCATCTTGGCAAGTCTTATAATTCATATCGAAAAAAACAAGGGTTCTCGAAACTGGGAATCGTATTAGAATCGAGACATCGTGGAGGAATCAGAAATATAGTCGGGAAAAGATCTTGCATGATCTCATTACTAATTTTTAGATACGCAAAATTAACGGTTTCTGTGTATGTTCACTTTTTACCATTTTAGTTTTATTAACTTCTTTGAAGTATTAAACCACCAGTAATAATTTTATTCGGATTTATTATAATCTTGACGAAGTCTTATAATTCATATCCAAACAAAAAAAAACAACGATTCTCGGAACCGGGAATCGTATCAGAATCAAGACGTTGAGGTGGAATCAGAAATAGCGTCGGGAAAAATCTTGCATGATCTGATTACTAATTTTTAGATACAAAAAATTAAGGGTTTATGTGTATGTACACTTTTTACCATTTAAGTTTTATTAACTTCTTTAAAGTATTAAACCACCAATAATAATTTTATTCGGATTTAACATCATCTTGACGAAGTCTTCATCAGAATCGAGCCCTTCAGGTGGATTCAGAAATAGCGTCGGGAAAAATCTTGCATGATCTCATTACTAATTTTTAGGTGCAAAAAATTAAGGGTTTGTGTGTATGTACACTTTTTACCATTTAAGTTTTATTAACTTCTTTAAAGTATTAAACCACCGGTAATAATTTTATTCTGATTATCATTTTCTTGGCAAGTCTTATAATTCATATCGAAAAAAACAAGGGTTCTCGGAACCGGGAATCATATCAGAATCGAGACGTTGAGGTGGAATAAGAAACAGAGTCGGGGAAAGATCTTGCATGATCTCATTACTAATTTTTAGATACACAAAATTAAGGGTTTGCGTGTATGTACACTTTTTACCATTTAAGTTTTATTAACTTCTTTAAAGTATTAAACCACCAATAATAATTTTATTCGGATTTATCATCATCTTGACGAAGTCATATAATTTATATCGAAAAAAAACAAGGGTTCTCGGAACCGGGAATCGTATCAGAATCGAGACGTTGAGGTGGAATCAGAAATAGAGTATTAAACCACCAATAATAATTTTATTCGGATTTATCATCATCTTGACGAAGTCTTCATCAGAATCGAGCCCTTCAGGTGGAATCAGAAATAGAGTCGGGAAAAATCTTGCATGATCTCATTACTAATTTTTAGATACAGAAATTAAGGGTTTTTGTGTATGTACACTTTTTACCATTTAAGTTTTATTAACTTCTTTAAAGTATTAAACCACCAATAATAATTTTATTCGGTTTTATTATCATCTTGACGAAGTCTTATAATTCATATTGAAAAAAAACTAGGGTTCTCGGAACCGGGAATCATATCAGAATCGAGACGTCAAGGTGGAATAAGAAACAGAGTCGGGGAAAGATTTTGCATGATCTCATTACTAATTTTTAGATACACAAAATTAAGGGTTTGCGTGTATGTACACTTTTTACCATTTAAGTTTTATTAACTTCTTTAAAGTATTAAACCACCAATAATAATTTTATTCGGATTTATCATCATCTTGACGAAGTCTTATAATTCATATGAAAAAAAACAAGGGTTCTCGGAACCGGGAATCGTATCAGAATCGAGACGTTGAGGTGGAATCAGAAATAGCGTCGGGAAAAATCTTGCATGATCTCATTACTAATTTTTAGATACACAAAATTAAGGGTTTGTGTGTATGTTCACTTTTTACCATTTAAGTTTTATTAACTTCTTTAAAGTATTAAACCACCAGTAATAATTTTATTCGGATTTATCATCATCTTGACGAAGTCTTATAATTCATATCGAAAAAACAAGGGTTCTCGGAACCGGGAATCGTATCAGAATCGAGACGTTGAGGTGGAATCAGAAATAGAGTATTAAACCACCAATAATAATTTTATTCGGATTTATCATCATCTTGACGAAGTCTTCATCAGAATCGAGCCCTTCAGGTGGAATCAGAAATAGCGTCGGGAAAAATCTTGCATGATCTCATTACTAATTTTTAGATACACAAAATTAAGGGTTTGTGTGTATGTTCACTTTTTACCATTTAAGTTTTATTAACTTCTTTAAAGTATTAAACCACCAGTAATAATTTTATTCGGATTTATCATCATCTTGACGAAGTCTTATAATTCATATCGAAAAAAACAAGGGTTCTCGGAACCGGGAATCGTATCAGAATCGAGGACGTTGAGGTGGAATCAGAAATAGAGTATTAATCCACCAATAATAATTTTATTCGGATTTATCATCATCTTGACGAAGTCTTCATCAGAATCGAGCCCTTCAGGTGGAATCAGAAATAGCGTCGGGAAAAATCTTGCATGATCTCATTACTAATTTTTAGATACACAAAATTAAGGGTTTGTGTGTATGTTCACTTTTTACCATTTAAGTTTTATTAACTTCTTTAAAGTATTAAACCACCAGTAATAATTTTATTCGGATTTATCATCATCTTGACGAAGTCTTATAATTCATATTGAAAAAAAACAAGGGTTCTCGGAACCAGGAATCGTATCAGAATCGAGACGTTGAGGTGGAATCAGAAATAGCGTCGGGAAAAATCTTGCATGATCTCATTACTACTTTTTAGATACACAAAATTAACGGTTTGTGTGTATGTTCACTTTTACCATTTAAGTTTTATTAACTTCTTTAAAGTATGAAACCACCAGTAATAATTTTATTATGATTTTCATTTTCTTGACGAAGTCTTATAATTCATATCGAAAAATAAAAATAAAATAAGGATTCTCGGAACGGAAAATCATATCAGAATCGAGCCGTCGAGGTGGAATAAGAAACAGAGTCGGGAAAAGATCTTGCATGATCTCATTACTAATTTTTAGATACACAAAATAAGGGTTTGTGTGTATGTACATTTTTTACCATTTAAGTCTTATTAACTTCTTTAAAGTATTAAACCACCAGTAATAATTTTATTCGGATTTATCATCATCTTGACGAAGTCTTATAATTCATATCGAAATAAAAAAAAACAAGGGTTCTCGGAACTGGGAATTATATCAGAATCGAAACGTCGGTGAAATGAGAAATAGAGTCGGGAAAAGATCTTGCATGATCTCATTACTAATTTTTAGATACACAAAATTAAGGGTTTGCGTGTATGTACACTTTTTACCATTTAAGTTTTATTAACTTCTTTAAAGTATTAAACCACCAATAATAATTTTATTCGGATTTATCATCATCTTGACGAAGTCTTATAATTCATATGAAAAAAAACAAGGGTTCTCGGAACCGGGAATCGTATCAGAATCGAGACGTTGAGGTGGAATCAGAAATAGCGTCGGGAAAAATCTTGCATGATCTCATTACTAATTTTTAGATACACAAAATTAAGGGTTTGTGTGTATGTTCACTTTTTACCATTTAAGTTTTATTAACTTCTTTAAAGTATTAAACCACCAGTAATAATTTTATTCGGATTTATCATCATCTTGACGAAGTCTTATAATTCATATCGAAAAAACAAGGGTTCTCGGAACCGGGAATCGTATCAGAATCGAGACGTTGAGGTGGAATCAGAAATAGAGTATTAAACCACCAATAATAATTTTATTCGGATTTATCATCATCTTGACGAAGTCTTCATCAGAATCGAGCCCTTCAGGTGGAATCAGAAATAGCGTCGGGAAAAATCTTGCATGATCTCATTACTAATTTTTAGATACACAAAATTAAGGGTTTGTGTGTATGTTCACTTTTTACCATTTAAGTTTTATTAACTTCTTTAAAGTATTAAACCACCAGTAATAATTTTATTCGGATTTATCATCATCTTGACGAAGTCTTATGATTCATATCGAAAAAACAAGGGTTCTCGGAACCGGGAATCGTATCAGAATCGAGACGTTGAGGTGGAATCAGAATAGAGTATTAATCCACCAATAATAATTTTATTCGGATTTATCATCATCTTGACGAAGTCTTCATCAGAATCGAGCCCTTCAGGTGGAATCAGAAATAGCGTCGGGAAAAATCTTGCATGATCTCATTACTAATTTTTAGATACACAAAATTAAGGGTTTGTGTGTATGTTCACTTTTTACCATTTAAGTTTTATTAACTTCTTTAAAGTATTAAACCACCAGTAATAATTTTATTCGGATTTATCATCATCTTGACGAAGTCTTATAATTCATATTGAAAAAAAACAAGGGTTCTCGGAACCAGGAATCGTATCAGAATCGAGACGTTGAGGTGGAATCAGAAATAGCGTCGGGAAAAATCTTGCATGATCTCATTACTACTTTTTAGATACACAAAATTAACGGTTTGTGTGTATGTTCACTTTTTACCATTTAAGTTTTATTAACTTCTTTAAAGTATGAAACCACCAGTAATAATTTTATTATGATTTTCATTTTCTTGACGAAGTCTTATAATTCATATCGAAAAATAAAAATAAAATAAGGATTCTCGGAACGGAAAATCATATCAGAATCGAGCCGTCGAGGTGGAATAAGAAACAGAGTCGGGAAAAGATCTTGCATGATCTCATTACTAATTTTTAGATACACAAAATAAGGGTTTGTGTGTATGTACATTTTTTACCATTTAAGTCTTATTAACTTCTTTAAAGTATTAAACCACCAGTAATAATTTTATTCGGATTTATCATCATCTTGACGAAGTCTTATAATTCATATCGAAATAAAAAAAAAAAAACAAGGGTTCTCGGAACTGGGAATTATATCAGAATCGAAACGTCGGTGAAATGAGAAATAGAGTCGGGAAAAGATCTTGCATGATCTCATTACTAATTTTTAGATACACAAAATTAAGGGTTTGCGTGTATGTACACTTTTTACTATTTAAGTTTTATTAACTTCTTTAAAGTATTAAACCACCAATAATAATTTTATTCGGATCTATCATCGTCTTGACGAAGTCTTATAATTCATATCGAAAAAAAAAAGCAACGGTTCTCGGAACCGGAAATCATATCAGAATCGAGACGTCAAGGTAGAATAAGAAACAGAGTTGGGGAAAGATCTTGCATGATCTCATTACTAATTTTTAAATGCACAAAATTAAGGGTTTGCGTGTATGTACACTTTTTACCATTTAAGTTTTATTAACTTCTTTAAAGTATTAAACCACCAATAATAATTTTATTCGGATTTATCATCATCTTGACGAAGTCTTATAATTCATATCGAAACAAAAAAAACAAGGGTTCTCGGAACTGGGAATCATATTAGAATCGAAACGTCGGTGAAATGAGAAATAGAGTCGGGAAAAGATCTATCATGATTTCATTACTAATTTTTAGATACACTAAATTGAAAGTTTGCGTGTATGTACACTTTTTACCATTTATGTTTTATTAACTTCTTTAAAGTATTAAACCACCAATAATAATAAAGTATTAAACCACCTTTAAAGTATTGATAATTATTATTAATAATTTTAGTAATAATTTTATTCGGATTTGTCATCATCTTGACGAAGTCTTATAATTCATATCCAAAAAAAACAAGGGTTCTTGGAACTGGGAATCATATCAGAATCGAAACGTCGGTGAAATGAGAAATAGAGTCGGCAAAAGATCTTGAATGATCTCATTAATAATTTTTAGATACACAAAATTAAGCATTTGGGTGTATGTACACTTTTTACCATTTAAGTTTTATTCACTTCTTTAAAGTATTAAACCACCAATAATAATTTTATTCGGATTTATCATCATCTTGACGAAGTCTTATAATTCATATCGAAACAAAAAAAACAAGGGTTCTCGGAATTGGGAATCATATCAGAATCGAAACGTCGGTGAAATGAGAAATAGAGTCGGGAAAAGATCTTGCATGATCTCATTACTAATTTTTAGATACACAAAATTAAGCATTTGGGTGTATGTACACTTTTTACCATTTAAGTTTTATTAACTTCTTTAAAGTATTAAACCACCAGTAATAATTTTATTCGGATTTATCATCATCTTGACGAAGTCTTATAATTCATATCGAAAAAACAAGGGTTCTCGGAACCGGGAATCGTATCAGAATCGAGACGTTGAGGTGGAATCAGAAATTGCGTCGGGAAAAATCTTGCATGATCTCATTACTAATTTTTAGATACACAAAATTAAGGGTTTGTGTGTATGTTCACTTTTTACCATTTAAGTTTTATTAATTTCTTTAAAGTATTAAACCACCAGTAATAATTTTATTATGATTATCATCTTCTTGGCAAGTCTTATAATTCATATCGAAAAAAAAACAAGGGTTCTCGGAACCGGGAATCATATCAGAATCGAGACGTTGAGGTGGAATAAGAAACAGAGTCGGGGAAACATCTTGCATGATCTCATTACTAATTTTTAGATACACAAAATTAAGGGTTTGCGTGTATGTACACTTTTTACCATTTAAGTTTTATTAACTTCTTTAAAGTATTAAACCACCAATAATAATTTTATTCGGATTGATCATCATCTTGACGAAGTCTTATAATTCATATCGAAAAAAACAAGGGTTCTCGGAACCGGGAATCGTATCAGAATCGAGACGTTGAGGTGGAATCAGAAATAGAGTATTAAACCACCAATAATAATTTTATTCGGATTTATCATCATCTTGACGAAGTCTTCATCAGAATCGAGCCCTTCAGGTGGAATCAGAAATAGTGTCGGGACAAATCTTGCATGATCTCATTACTAATTTTTAGATACACAAAATTAAGGGTTTGTGTGTATGTTCACTTTTTACCATTTAAGTTTTATTAACTTCTTTAAAGTATTAAACCACCAGTAATAATTTTATTCGGATTTATCATCATCTTGACGAAGTCTTATAATTCATATTGAAAAAAAACAAGGGTTCTCGGAACCGGGAATCGTATCAGAATCGAGACGTTGAGGTGGAATCAGAAATAGCGTCGGGAAAAATCTTGCATGATCTCATTACTACTTTTTAGATACACAAAATTAAGGGTTTGTGTGTATGTTCACTTTTTACCATTTAAGTTTTATTAACTTCTTTAAAGTATTAAACCACCAGTAATAATTTTATTATGATTTTCATTTTCTTGACGAAGTCTTATAATTCATTTCGAAAAATAAAAATAAAATAAGGATTCTCGGAACGGGAAATCATATCAGAATCGAGCCGTCGAGGTGGAATAAGAAACAGAGTCGGGAAAAGATCTTGCATGATCTCATTACTAATTTTTAGATACACAAAATAAGGGTTTGTGTGTATGTACATTTTTTACCATTTAAGTTTTATTAACTTCTTTAAAGTATTAAACCACCAATAATAATTTTATTCGGATTTATCATCATCTTGACGAAGTCTTATAATTCATATCGAAATAAAAAAAAACAAGGGTTCTCGGAACTGGGAATTATATCAGAATCGAAACGTCGGTGAAATGAGAAATAGAGTCGGGAAAAGATCTTGCATGATCTCATTACTAATTTTTAGATACACAAAATCTAGCATTTGGGTGTATGTACACTTTTTACCATTTAAGTTTTATTAACTTCTTTAAAGTATTAAACCACCAGTAATAATTTTATTCGGCTTATTATCATCTTGACGAAGTCTTATAATTCATATTGAAAAAAAACAAGGGTTCTCGGAACCGGGAATCGTATCAGAATCGAGACGTTGAGGTGGAATCAGAAATAGCGTCGCGAAAAATCTTGCATGATCTCATTACTACTTTTTAGATACACAAAATTAACGGTTTGTGTGTATGTTCACTTTTTACCATTTAAGTTTTATTAACTTCTTTAAAGTATGAAACCACCAGTAATAATTTTATTATGATTTTCATTTTCTTGACGAAGTCTTATAATTCATATCGAAAAATAAAAATAAAATAAGGATTCTCGGAACGGGAAATCATATCAGAATCGAGCCGTCGAGGTGGAATAAGAAACAGAGTCGGGAAAAGATCTTGCATGATCTCATTACTAATTTTTAGATACACAAAATAAGGGTTTGTGTGTATGTACATTTTTTACCATTTAAGTCTTATTAACTTCTTTAAAGTATTAAACCACCAGTAATAATTTTATTCGGATTTATCATCATCTTGACGAAGTCTTATAATTCATATCGAAATAAAAAAAAAAAAAAACAAGGGTTCTCGGAACTGGGAATTATATCAGAATCGAAACGTCGGTGAAATGAGAAATAGAGTCGGGAAAAGATCTTGCATGATCTCATTACTAATTTTTAGATACACAAAATTAAGGGTTTGCGTGTATGTACACTTTTTACTATTTAAGTTTTATTAACTTCTTTAAAGTATTAAACCACCAATAATAATTTTATTCGGATCTATCATCATCTTGACGAAGTCTTATAATTCATATCGAAAAAAAAAGCAACGGTTCTCGGAACCGGAAATCATATCAGAATCGAGACGTCAAGGTAGAATAAGAAACAGAGTTGGGGAAAGATCTTGCATGATCTCATTACTAATTTTTAAATGCACAAAATTAAGGGTTTGCGTGTATGTACACTTTTTACCATTTAAGTTTTATTAACTTCTTTAAAGTATTAAACCACCAATAATAATTTTATTCGGATTTATCATCATCTTGACGAAGTCTTATAATTCATATCGAAAAAAAAAAAAACAAGGGTTCTCGGAACTGGGAATCATATTAGAATCGAAACGTCGGTGAAATGAGAAATAGAGTCGGGAAAAGATCTATCATGATTTCATTACTAATTTTTAGATACACTAAATTGAAAGTTTGCGTGTATGTACACTTTTTACCATTTATGTTTTATTAACTTCTTTAAAGTATTAAACCACCAATAATAATAAAGTATTAAACCACCTTTAAAGTATTGATAATTATTATTAATAATTTTAGTAATAATTTTATTCGGATTTGTCATCATCTTGACGAAGTCTTATAATTCATATCCAAAAAAAACAAGGGTTCTTGGAACTGGGAATCATATCAGAATCGAAACGTCGGTGAAATGAGAAATAGAGTCGGCAAAAGATCTTGAATGATCTCATTAATAATTTTTAGATACACAAAATTAAGCATTTGGGTGTATGTACACTTTTTACCATTTAAGTTTTATTAAATTCTTTAAAGTATTAAACCACCAATAATAATTTTGTTCGGATTTATCATCATCTTGACGAAGTCTTATAATTCATATCGAAACAAAAAAAACAAGGGTTCTCGGAATTGGGAATCATATCAGAATCGAAACGTCGGTGAAATGAGAAATAGAGTCGGGAAAAGATCTTGCATGATCTCATTACTAATTTTTAGATACACAAAATTAAGCATTTGGGTGTATGTACACTTTTTACCATTTAAGTTTTATTAACTTCTTTAAAGTATTAAACCACCAGTAATAATTTTATTCGGATTTATCATCATCTTGACGAAGTCTTATAATTCATATCGAAAAAAACAAGGGTTCTCGGAACCGGGAATCGTATCAGAATCGAGACGTTGAGGTGGAATCAGAAATTGCGTCGGGAAAAATCTTGCATGATCTCATTACTAATTTTTAGATACACAAAATTAAGGGTTTGTGTGTATGTTCACTTTTTACCATTTAAGTTTTATTAATTTCTTTAAAGTATTAAACCACCAGTAATAATTTTATTATGATTATCATCTTCTTGGCAAGTCTTATAATTCATATCGAAAAAAAACAAGGGTTCTCGGAACCGGGAATCATATCAGAATCGAGACGTTGAGGTGGAATAAGAAACAGAGTCGGGGAAACATCTTGCATGATCTCATTACTAATTTTTAGATACACAAAATTAAGGGTTTGCGTGTATGTACACTTTTACCATTTAAGTTTTATTAACTTCTTTAAAGTATTAAACCACCAATAATAATTTTATTCGGATTGATCATCATCTTGACGAAGTCTTATAATTCATATCGAAAAAAAACAAGGGTTCTCGGAACCGGGAATCGTATCAGAATCGAGACATTGAGGTGGAATCAGAAATAGAGTATTAAACCACCAATAATAATTTTATTCGGATTTATCATCATCTTGACGAAGTCTTCATCAGAATCGATCCCTTCAGGTGGAATCAGAAATAGTGTCGGGACAAATCTTGCATGATCTCATTACTAATTTTTAGATACACAAAATTAAGGGTTTGTGTGTATGTTCACTTTTTACCATTTAAGTTTTATTAACTTCTTTAAAGTATTAAACCACCAGTAATAATTTTATTTGGATTTATCATCATCTTGACGAAGTCTTATAATTCATATCGAAAAAAAACAAGGGTTCTCGGATCCGGGAATCGTATCAGAATCGAGACGTTGAGGTGGAATCAGAAATAGCGTCGGGAAAAATCTTGCATGATCTCATTACTACTTTTTAGATACACAAAATTAAGGGTTTGTGTGTATGTTCACTTTTTACCATTTAAGTTTTATTAACTTCTTTAAAGTATTAAACCACCAGTAATAATTTTATTATGATTTTCATTTTCTTGACGAAGTCTTATAATTCATATCGAAAAATAAAAATAAAATAAGGATTCTCGGAACGGGAAATCATATCAGAATCGAGCCGTCGAGGTGGAATAAGAAACAGAGTCGGGAAAAGATCTTGCATGATCTCATTACTAATTTTTAGATACACAAAATAAGGGTTTGTGTGTATGTACATTTTTTACCATTTAAGTTTTATTAACTTCTTTAAAGTATTAAACCACCAGTAATAATTTTATTCGGATTTATCATCATCTTGACGAAGTCTTATAATTCATATCGAAATAAAAAAAAACAAGGGTTCTCGGAACTGGGAATTATATCAGAATCGAAACGTCGGTGAAATGAGAAATAGAGCCGGGAAAAGATCTTGCATGATCTCATTACTAATTTTTAGATACACAAAATCTAGCATTTGGGTGTATGTACACTTTTTACCGTTTAAGTTTTATTAACTTCTTTAAAGTATTAAACCACCAGTAATAATTTTATTCGGCTTATTATCATCTTGACGAAGTCTTATAATTCATATCGAAACAAAAAAAAACAAGGGTTCTCGGAACTGGGAATCATATCAGAATCGAAACGTCGGTGAAATGAGAAATAGAGTCGGGAAAAGATCTTGCATGATCTCATTACTAATTTTTAGATACACAAAATTAAGGGTTTGCGTGTATGTACACTTTTTACCATTTAAGTTTTATTAACTTCCTTAAAGTATTAAACCACCGATAATAATTTTATTTGGATCTATCATCATCTTGACGAAGTCTTATAATTCATATCGAAAAAAAACAACGGTTCTCGGAACCGGGAATCATATCAGAATCGAGACGTCAAGGTGGAATAAGAAACAGAGTTGGGGAAAGATATTGCATGATCTCATTACTAATTTTTAAATACACAAAATTAAGGGTTTGCGTGTATGTACACTTTTTACCATTTAAGTTTTATTAACTTCTTTAAAGTATTAAACCACCAATAATAATTTTGTTCGGATTTATCATCATCTTGACGAAGTCTTATAATTCATATCGAAACAAAAAAAAACAAGGGTTCCCGGAACTGGGAATCATATTAGAATCGAAACGTCGGTGAAATGAGAAATAGAGTCGGGAAAAGATCTATCATGATCTCATTACTAATTTTTAGATACACTAAATTAAGAGTTTGCGTGTATGTACACTTTTTACCATTTAAGTTTTATTAACTTCTTTAAAGTATTAAACCAACAATAATTATAAAGTATTAAACCACCTTTAAAGTATTGAACCACCAGTAATAATTTTATTCGGATTTATCATCATCTTGACGAAGTCTTATAATTCATATCCAAACCAAAAAAAACAAGGGTTCTTGGAACTGGGAATCATATCAGAGTCGAAACGTCGGTGAAATGAGAAATAGAGTCGGCAAAAGATCTTGAATGATCTCATTACTAATTTTTAGATACACAAAATTAAGCATTTGGGTGTATGTACACTTTTTACCATTTAAGTTTTATTTACTTCTTTAAAGTATTAAACCACCAATAATAATTTTATTCGGATTTATCATCATCTTGACGAAGTCTTATAATTCATATCGAAACAAAAAAAAACAAGGGTTCTCGGAACTGGGAATCGTATCAGAATCGAAACGTCGGTGAAATGAGAAATAGAGTCAGGAAAAGATCTTGCATGATCTCATTACTAATTTTTAGATACACAAAATCAAGCATTTGGGTGTATGTACACTTTTTACCATTTAAGTTTTATTAACTTCTTTAAAGTATTAAACCACTAGTAATAATTTTATTCGGATTTATCATCATCTTGACGAAGTCTTATAATTCATATCGAAAAAAAAAACAAGGGTTCTCGGAACCGGGAATCGTATCAGAATCGAGACGTTGAGGTGGAATCAGAAATAGCGTCGGGAAAAATCTTGCATGATCTCATTACTAATTTTTAGATACACAAAATTAAGGGTTTGTGTGTATGTTCACTTTTTACCATTTAAGTTTTATTAACTTCTTTAAAGTATTAAACCACCAGTAATAATTTTATTATGATTATCATCTTCTTGGCAAGTCTTATAATTCATATCGAAAAAACAAGGGTTCTCGGAACCGGGAGTCATATCAGAATCGAGACGTTGAGGTGGAATAAGAAACAGAGTCGGGGAAACATCTTGCATGATCTCATTACTAATTTTTAGATACACAAAATTAAGGGTTTGCGTGTATGTACACTTTTTACCATTTAAGTTTTATTAACTTCTTTAAAGTATTAAACCACCAATAATAATTTTATTCGGATTGATCATCATCTTGACGAAGTCTTATAATTCATATTGAAAAAAACAAGGGTTCTCGGAACCGGGAATCGTATCAGAATCGAGACGTTGAGGTGGAATCAGAAATAGAGTATTAAACCACCAGTAATAATTTTATTCGGATTTATCATCATCTTGACGAAGTCTTATAATTCATATCGAAAAAAACAAGGGTTCTCGGAACCGGGAATCGTATCAGAATCGAGACGTTGAGGTGGAATCAGAAATAGTTTCGGGAAAAATCTTGCATGATCTCATTACTACTTTTTAGATACACAAAATTAAGGGTTTGTGTATATGTTCACTTTTTACCATTTAAGTTTTATTAACTTCTTTAAAGTATTAAACCACCAGTAATAATTTTATTATGATTTTCATTTTCTTGACGGAGTCTTATAATTCACATCGAAAAATAAAAATAAAATAAGGATTCTCGGAACGGGAAATCATATCAGAATCGAGCCGTCGAGGTGGAATAAGAAACAGAGTCGGGAAAAGATCTTGCATGATCTCATTACTAATTTTTAGATACACAAAATAAGGGTTTGTGTGTATGTACACTTTTTACCATTTAAGTTTTATTAACTTCTTTAAAGTATTAAACCACCAATAATAATTTTATTCGGATTTATTATCATCTTGACGAAGTCTTATAATTCATATTGAAAAAAAACTAGGGTTCTCGGAACCGGGAATCATATCAGAATCGAGACGTTGAGGTGGAATAAGAAACAGAGTCGGGGAAAGATCTTGCATGATCTCATTACTAATTTTTAGATACACAAAATTAAGGGTTTGTGTGTATGTTCACTTTTTACCATTTAAGTTTTATTAACTTCTTTAAAGTATTAAACCACCTGTAATAATTTTATTATGATTATCATCTTCTTGGCAAGTCTTATAATTCATGTCGAAAAAAACAAGGGTTCTCGGAACCGGGAATCATATCAGAATCGAGACGTTGAGATGGAATAAGAAACAGAGTCGGGGAAACATCTTGCATGATCTCATTACTAATTTTCAGATACTCAAAATTAAGGGTTTGCATGTATGTACACTTTTTACCATTTAAGTTTTATTAACTTCTTTAAAGTATTAAACCACCAATAATAATTTTATTCGGATTTATCATCATCTTGACGAAGTCTTATAATTCATATCGAAAAAAACAAGGGTTCTCGAAACTGGGAATCGTATTAGAATCGAGACATCGTGGAGGAATCAGAAATATAGTCGGGAAAAGATCTTGCATGATCTCATTACTAATTTTTAGATACGCAAAATTAACGGTTTCTGTGTATGTTCACTTTTTACCATTTTAGTTTTATTAACTTCTTTGAAGTATTAAACCACCAGTAATAATTTTATTCGGATTTATTATAATCTTGACGAAGTCTTATAATTCATATCCAAACAAAAAAAAACAACGATTCTCGGAACCGGGAATTGTATCAGAATCAAGACGTTGAGGTGGAATCAGAAATAGCGTCGGGAAAAATCTTGCATGATCTGATTACTAATTTTTAGATACAAAAAATTAAGGGTTTATGTGTATGTACACTTTTTACCATTTAAGTTTTATTAACTTCTTTAAAGTATTAAACCACCAATAATAATTTTATTCGGATTTAACATCATCTTGACGAAGTCTTCATCAGAATCGAGCCCTTCAGGTGGATTCAGAAATAGCGTCGGGAAAAATCTTGCATGATCTCATTACTAATTTTTAGGTGCAAAAAATTAAGGGTTTGTGTGTATGTACACTTTTTACCATTTAAGTTTTATTAACTTCTTTAAAGTATTAAACCACCGGTAATAATTTTATTCTGATTATCATTTTCTTGGCAAGTCTTATAATTCATATCGAAAAAAACAAGGGTTCTCGGAACCGGGAATCATATCAGAATCGAGACGTTGAGGTGGAATAAGAAACAGAGTCGGGGAAAGATCTTGCATGATCTCATTACTAATTTTTAGATACACAAAATTAAGGGTTTGCGTGTATGTACACTTTTTACCATTTAAGTTTTATTAACTTCTTTAAAGTATTAAACCACCAATAATAATTTTATTCGGATTTATCATCATCTTGACGAAGTCATATAATTTATATCGAAAAAAAACAAGGGTTCTCGGAACCGGGAATCGTATCAGAATCGAGACGTTGAGGTGGAATCAGAAATAGAGTATTAAACCACCAATAATAATTTTATTCGGATTTATCATCATCTTGACGAAGTCTTCATCAGAATCGAGCCCTTCAGGTGGAATCAGAAATAGAGTCGGGAAAAATCTTGCATGATCTCATTACTAATTTTTAGATACAGAAATTAAGGGTTTTTGTGTATGTACACTTTTTACCATTTAAGTTTTATTAACTTCTTTAAAGTATTAAACCACCAATAATAATTTTATTCGGTTTTATTATCATCTTGACGAAGTCTTATAATTCATATTGAAAAAAAACTAGGGTTCTCGGAACCGGGAATCATATCAGAATCGAGACGTCAAGGTGGAATAAGAAACAGAGTCGGGGAAAGATTTTGCATGATCTCATTACTAATTTTTAGATACACAAAATTAAGGGTTTGCGTGTATGTACACTTTTTACCATTTAAGTTTTATTAACTTCTTTAAAGTATTAAACCACCAATAATAATTTTATTCGGATTTATCATCATCTTGACGAAGTCTTATAATTCATATGAAAAAAAACAAGGGTTCTCGGAACCGGGAATCGTATCAGAATCGAGACGTTGAGGTGGAATCAGAAATAGCGTCGGGAAAAATCTTGCATGATCTCATTACTAATTTTTAGATACACAAAATTAAGGGTTTGTGTGTATGTTCACTTTTTACCATTTAAGTTTTATTAACTTCTTTAAAGTATTAAACCACCAGTAATAATTTTATTCGGATTTATCATCATCTTGACGAAGTCTTATAATTCATATCGAAAAAACAAGGGTTCTCGGAACCGGGAATCGTATCAGAATCGAGACGTTGAGGTGGAATCAGAAATAGAGTATTAAACCACCAATAATAATTTTATTCGGATTTATCATCATCTTGACGAAGTCTTCATCAGAATCGAGCCCTTCAGGTGGAATCAGAAATAGCGTCGGGAAAAATCTTGCATGATCTCATTACTAATTTTTAGATACACAAAATTAAGGGTTTGTGTGTATGTTCACTTTTTACCATTTAAGTTTTATTAACTTCTTTAAAGTATTAAACCACCAGTAATAATTTTATTCGGATTTATCATCATCTTGACGAAGTCTTATGATTCATATCGAAAAAACAAGGGTTCTCGGAACCGGGAATCGTATCAGAATCGAGACGTTGAGGTGGAATCAGAAATAGAGTATTAATCCACCAATAATAATTTTATTCGGATTTATCATCATCTTGACGAAGTCTTCATCAGAATCGAGCCCTTCAGGTGGAATCAGAAATAGCGTCGGGAAAAATCTTGCATGATCTCATTACTAATTTTTAGATACACAAAATTAAGGGTTTGTGTGTATGTTCACTTTTTACCATTTAAGTTTTATTAACTTCTTTAAAGTATTAAACCACCAGTAATAATTTTATTCGGATTTATCATCATCTTGACGAAGTCTTATAATTCATATTGAAAAAAAACAAGGGTTCTCGGAACCAGGAATCGTATCAGAATCGAGACGTTGAGGTGGAATCAGAAATAGCGTCGGGAAAAATCTTGCATGATCTCATTACTACTTTTTAGATACACAAAATTAACGGTTTGTGTGTATGTTCACTTTTTACCATTTAAGTTTTATTAACTTCTTTAAAGTATGAAACCACCAGTAATAATTTTATTATGATTTTCATTTTCTTGACGAAGTCTTATAATTCATATCGAAAAATAAAAATAAAATAAGGATTCTCGGAACGGAAAATCATATCAGAATCGAGCCGTCGAGGTGGAATAAGAAACAGAGTCGGGAAAAGATCTTGCATGATCTCATTACTAATTTTTAGATACACAAAATAAGGGTTTGTGTGTATGTACATTTTTTACCATTTAAGTCTTATTAACTTCTTTAAAGTATTAAACCACCAGTAATAATTTTATTCGGATTTATCATCATCTTGGCGAAGTCTTATAATTCATATCGAAATAAAAAAAAAAAAAACAAGGGTTCTCGGAACTGGGAATTATATCAGAATCGAAACGTCGGTGAAATGAGAAATAGAGTCGGGAAAAGATCTTGCATGATCTCATTACTAATTTTTAGATACACAAAATTAAGGGTTTGCGTGTATGTACACTTTTTACTATTTAAGTTTTATTAACTTCTTTAAAGTATTAAACCACCAATAATAATTTTATTCGGATCTATCATCGTCTTGACGAAGTCTTATAATTCATATCGAAAAAAAAGCAACGGTTCTCGGAACCGGAAATCATATCAGAATCGAGACATCAAGGTAGAATAAGAAACAGAGTTGGGGAAAGATCTTGCATGATCTCATTACTAATTTTTAAATGCACAAAATTAAGGGTTTGCGTGTATGTACACTTTTTACCATTTAAGTTTTATTAACTTCTTTAAAGTATTAAACCACCAATAATAATTTTATTCGGATCTATCATCATCTTGACGAAGTCTTATAATTCATATCGAAACAAAAAAACAAGGGTTCTCGGAACTGGGAATCATATTAGAATCGAAACGTCGGTGAAATGAGAAATAGAGTCGGGAAAAGATCTATCATGATTTCATTACTAATTTTTAGATACACTAAATTGAAAGTTTGCGTGTATGTACACTTTTTACCATTTATGTTTTATTAACTTCTTTAAAGTATTAAACCACCAATAATAATAAAGTATTAAACCACCTTTAAAGTATTGATAATTATTATTAATAATTTTAGTAATAATTTTATTCGGATTTGTCATCATCTTGACGAAGTCTTATAATTCATATCCAAAAAAAACAAGGGTTCTTGGAACTGGGAATCATATCAGAATCGAAACGTCGGTGAAATGAGAAATAGAGTCGGCAAAAGATCTTGAATGATCTCATTAATAATTTTTAGATACACAAAATTAAGCATTTGGGTGTATGTACACTTTTTACCATTTAAGTTTTATTCACTTCTTTAAAGTATTAAACCACCAATAATAATTTTATTCGGATTTATCATCATCTTGACGAAGTCTTATAATTCATATCGAAACAAAAAAAACAAGGGTTCTCGGAATTGGGAATCATATCAGAATCGAAACGTCGGTGAAATGAGAAATAGAGTCGGGAAAAGATCTTGCATGATCTCATTACTAATTTTTAGATACACAAAATAAGGGTTTGTGTGTATGTACACTTTTTACCATTTAAGTTTTATTAACTTCTTTAAAGTATTAAACCACCAATAATAATTTTATTCGGATTTATTATCATCTTGACGAAGTCTTATAATTCATATTGAAAAAAAACTAGGGTTCTAGGAACCGGGAATCATATCAGAATCGAGACGTCAAGGTGGAATAAGAAACAGAGTCGGGGAAAGATTTTACATGCTCTCATTACTAATTTTTAGATACACAAAATTAAGGGTTTGTGTGTATGTTCACTTTTTACCATTTAAGTTTTATTAACTTCTTTAAAGTATTAAACCACCTGTAATAATTTTATTATGATTATCATCTTCTTGGCAAGTCTTATAATTCATGTCGAAAAAAACAAGGGTTCTCGGAACCGGGAATCATATCAGAATCGAGACGTTGAGATGGAATAAGAAACAGAGTCGGGGAAACATCTTGCATGATCTCATTACTAATTTTCAGATACTCAAAATTAAGGGTTTGCATGTATGTACACTTTTTACCATTTAAGTTTTATTAACTTCTTTAAAGTATTAAACCACCAATAATAATTTTATTCGGATTTATCATCATCTTGACGAAGTCTTATAATTCATATCGAAAAAAACAAGGGTTCTCGAAACTGGGAATCGTATTAGAATCGAGACATCGTGGAGGAATCAGAAATATAGTCGGGAAAAGATCTTGCATGATCTCATTACTAATTTTTAGATACGCAAAATTAACGGTTTCTGTGTATGTTCACTTTTTACCATTTTAGTTTTATTAACTTCTTTGAAGTATTAAACCACCAGTAATAATTTTATTCGGATTTATTATAATCTTGACGAAGTCTTATAATTCATATCCAAACAAAAAAAACAACGATTCTCGGAACCGGGAATCGTATCAGAATCAAGACGTTGAGGTGGAATCAGAAATAGCGTCGGGAAAAATCTTGCATGATCTGATTACTAATTTTTAGATACAAAAAATTAAGGGTTTATGTGTATGTACACTTTTTACCATTTAAGTTTTATTAACTTCTTTAAAGTATTAAACCACCAATAATAATTTTATTCGGATTTAACATCATCTTGACGAAGTCTTCATCAGAATCGAGCCCTTCAGGTGGATTCAGAAATAGCGTCGGGAAAAATCTTGCATGATCTCATTACTAATTTTTAGGTGCAAAAAATTAAGGGTTTGTGTGTATGTACACTTTTTACCATTTAAGTTTTATTAACTTCTTTAAAGTATTAAACCACCGGTAATAATTTTATTCTGATTATCATTTTCTTGGCAAGTCTTATAATTCATATCGAAAAAAACAAGGGTTCTCGGAACCGGGAATCATATCAGAATCGAGACGTTGAGGTGGAATAAGAAACAGAGTCGGGGAAAGATCTTGCATGATCTCATTACTAATTTTTAGATACACAAAATTAAGGGTTTGCGTGTATGTACACTTTTTACCATTTAAGTTTTATTAACTTCTTTAAAGTATTAAACCACCAATAATAATTTTATTCGGATTTATCATCATCTTGACGAAGTCATATAATTTATATCGAAAAAAAACAAGGGTTCTCGGAACCGGGAATCGTATCAGAATCGAGACGTTGAGGTGGAATCAGAAATAGAGTATTAAACCACCAATAATAATTTTATTCGGATTTATCATCATCTTGACGAAGTCTTCATCAGAATCGAGCCCTTCAGGTGGAATCAGAAATAGAGTCGGGAAAAATCTTGCATGATCTCATTACTAATTTTTAGATACAGAAATTAAGGGTTTTTGTGTATGTACACTTTTTACCATTTAAGTTTTATTAACTTCTTTAAAGTATTAAACCACCAATAATAATTTTATTCGGTTTTATTATCATCTTGACGAAGTCTTATAATTCATATTGAAAAAAAACTAGGGTTCTCGGAACCGGGAATCATATCAGAATCGAGACGTCAAGGTGGAATAAGAAACAGAGTCGGGGAAAGATTTTGCATGATCTCATTACTAATTTTTAGATACACAAAATTAAGGGTTTGCGTGTATGTACACTTTTTACCATTTAAGTTTTATTAACTTCTTTAAAGTATTAAACCACCAATAATAATTTTATTCGGATTTATCATCATCTTGACGAAGTCTTATAATTCATATGAAAAAAAACAAGGGTTCTCGGAACCGGGAATCGTATCAGAATCGAGACGTTGAGGTGGAATCAGAAATAGCGTCGGGAAAAATCTTGCATGATCTCATTACTAATTTTTAGATACACAAAATTAAGGGTTTGTGTGTATGTTCACTTTTTACCATTTAAGTTTTATTAACTTCTTTAAAGTATTAAACCACCAGTAATAATTTTATTCGGATTTATCATCATCTTGACGAAGTCTTATAATTCATATCGAAAAAACAAGGGTTCTCGGAACCGGGAATCGTATCAGAATCGAGACGTTGAGGTGGAATCAGAAATAGAGTATTAAACCACCAATAATAATTTTATTCGGATTTATCATCATCTTGACGAAGTCTTCATCAGAATCGAGCCCTTCAGGTGGAATCAGAAATAGCGTCGGGAAAAATCTTGCATGATCTCATTACTAATTTTTAGATACACAAAATTAAGGGTTTGTGTGTATGTTCACTTTTTACCATTTAAGTTTTATTAACTTCTTTAAAGTATTAAACCACCAGTAATAATTTTATTCGGATTTATCATCATCTTGACGAAGTCTTATGATTCATATCGAAAAAACAAGGGTTCTCGGAACCGGGAATCGTATCAGAATCGAGACGTTGAGGTGGAATCAGAAATAGAGTATTAATCCACCAATAATAATTTTATTCGGATTTATCATCATCTTGACGAAGTCTTCATCAGAATCGAGCCCTTCAGGTGGAATCAGAAATAGCGTCGGGAAAAATCTTGCATGATCTCATTACTAATTTTTAGATACACAAAATTAAGGGTTTGTGTGTATGTTCACTTTTTACCATTTAAGTTTTATTAACTTCTTTAAAGTATTAAACCACCAGTAATAATTTTATTCGGATTTATCATCATCTTGACGAAGTCTTATAATTCATATTGAAAAAAAACAAGGGTTCTCGGAACCAGGAATCGTATCAGAATCGAGACGTTGAGGTGGAATCAGAAATAGCGTCGGGAAAAATCTTGCATGATCTCATTACTACTTTTTAGATACACAAAATTAACGGTTTGTGTGTATGTTCACTTTTTACCATTTAAGTTTTATTAACTTCTTTAAAGTATGAAACCACCAGTAATAATTTTATTATGATTTTCATTTTCTTGACGAAGTCTTATAATTCATATCGAAAAATAAAAATAAAATAAGGATTCTCGGAACGGAAAATCATATCAGAATCGAGCCGTCGAGGTGGAATAAGAAACAGAGTCGGGAAAAGATCTTGCATGATCTCATTACTAATTTTTAGATACACAAAATAAGGGTTTGTGTGTATGTACATTTTTTACCATTTAAGTCTTATTAACTTCTTTAAAGTATTAAACCACCAGTAATAATTTTATTCGGATTTATCATCATCTTGACGAAGTCTTATAATTCATATCGAAATAAAAAAAAAAAAAACAAGGGTTCTCGGAACTGGGAATTATATCAGAATCGAAACGTCGGTGAAATGAGAAATAGAGTCGGGAAAAGATCTTGCATGATCTCATTACTAATTTTTAGATACACAAAATTAAGGGTTTGCGTGTATGTACACTTTTTACTATTTAAGTTTTATTAACTTCTTTAAAGTATTAAACCACCAATAATAATTTTATTCGGATCTATCATCGTCTTGACGAAGTCTTATAATTCATATCGAAAAAAAAGCAACGGTTCTCGGAACCGGAAATCATATCAGAATCGAGACATCAAGGTAGAATAAGAAACAGAGTTGGGGAAAGATCTTGCATGATCTCATTACTAATTTTTAAATGCACAAAATTAAGGGTTTGCGTGTATGTACACTTTTTACCATTTAAGTTTTATTAACTTCTTTAAAGTATTAAACCACCAATAATAATTTTATTCGGATTTATCATCATCTTGACGAAGTCTTATAATTCATATCGAAACAAAAAAAACAAGGGTTCTCGGAACTGGGAATCATATTAGAATCGAAACGTCGGTGAAATGAGAAATAGAGTCGGGAAAAGATCTATCATGATTTCATTACTAATTTTTAGATACACTAAATTGAAAGTTTGCGTGTATGTACACTTTTTACCATTTATGTTTTATTAACTTCTTTAAAGTATTAAACCACCAATAATAATAAAGTATTAAACCACCTTTAAAGTATTGATAATTATTATTAATAATTTTAGTAATAATTTTATTCGGATTTGTCATCATCTTGACGAAGTCTTATAATTCATATCCAAAAAAAACAAGGGTTCTTGGAACTGGGAATCATATCAGAATCGAAACGTCGGTGAAATGAGAAATAGAGTCGGCAAAAGATCTTGAATGATCTCATTAATAATTTTTAGATACACAAAATTAAGCATTTGGGTGTATGTACACTTTTTACCATTTAAGTTTTATTAACTTCTTTAAAGTATTAAACCACCAGTAATAATTTTATTCGGATTTATCATCATCTTGACGAAGTCTTATAATTCATATCGAAACAAAAAAAACAAGGGTTCTCGGAACCGGGAATCGTATCAGAATCGAGACGTTGAGGTGGAATCAGAAATTGCGTCGGGAAAAATCTTGCATGATCTCATTACTAATTTTTAGATACACAAAATTAAGGGTTTGTGTGTATGTTCACTTTTTACCATTTAAGTTTTATTAATTTCTTTAAAGTATTAAACCACCAGTAATAATTTTATTATGATTATCATCTTCTTGGCAAGTCTTATAATTCATATCGAAAAAAAAACAAGGGTTCTCGGAACCGGGAATCATATCAGAATCGAGACGTTGAGGTGGAATAAGAAACAGAGTCGGGGAAACATCTTGCATGATCTCATTACTAATTTTTAGATACACAAAATTAAGGGTTTGCGTGTATGTACACTTTTTACCATTTAAGTTTTATTAACTTCTTTAAAGTATTAAACCACCAATAATAATTTTATTCGGATTGATCATCATCTTGACGAAGTCTTATAATTCATATCGAAAAAAACAAGGGTTCTCGGAACCGGGAATCGTATCAGAATCGAGACGTTGAGGTGGAATCAGAAATAGAGTATTAAACCACCAATAATAATTTTATTCGGATTTATCATCATCTTGACGAAGTCTTCATCAGAATCGAGCCCTTCAGGTGGAATCAGAAATAGTGTCGGGACAAATCTTGCATGATCTCATTACAAATTTTTAGATACACAAAATTAAGGGTTTGTGTGTATGTTCACTTTTTACCATTTAAGTTTTATTAACTTCTTTAAATTATTAAACCACCAGTAATAATTTTATTTGGATTTATCATCATCTTGACGAAGTCTTATAATTCATATTGAAAAAAAACAAGGGTTCTCGGAACCGGGAATCGTATCAGAATCGAGACGTTGAGGTGGAATCAGAAATAGCGTCGGGAAAAATCTTGCATGATCTCATTACTACTTTTTAGATACACAAAATTAAGGGTTTGTGTGTATGTTCACTTTTTACCATTTAAGTTTTATTAACTTCTTTAAAGTATTAAACCACCAGTAATAATTTTATTATGATTTTCATTTTCTTGACGAAGTCTTATAATTCATTTCGAAAAATAAAAATAAAATAAGGATTCTCGGAACGGGAAATCATATCAGAATCGAGCCGTCGAGGTGGAATAAGAAACAGAGTCGGGAAAAGATCTTGCATGATCTCATTACTAATTTTTAGATACACAAAATAAGGGTTTGTGTGTATGTACATTTTTTACCATTTAAGTTTTATTAACTTCTTTAAAGTATTAAACGACCAATAATAATTTTATTCGGATTTATCATCATCTTGACGAAGTCTTATAATTCATATCGAAATAAAAAAAAACAAGGGTTCTCGGAACTGGGAATTATATCAGAATCGAAACGTCGGTGAAATGAGAAATAGAGTCGGGAAAAGATCTTGCATGATCTCATTACTAATTTTTAGATACACAAAATCTAGCATTTGGGTGTATGTACACTTTTTACCATTTAAGTTTTATTAACTTCTTTAAAGTATTAAACCACCAGTAATAATTTTATTCGGCTTATTATCATCTTGACGAAGTCTTATAATTCATATTGAAAAAAAACAAGGGTTCTCGGAACCGGGAATCGTATCAGAATCGAGACGTTGAGGTGGAATCAGAAATAGCGTCGCGAAAAATCTTGCATGATCTCATTACTACTTTTTAGATACACAAAATTAACGGTTTGTGTGTATGTTCACTTTTTACCATTTAAGTTTTATTAACTTCTTTAAAGTATGAAACCACCAGTAATAATTTTATTATGATTTTCATTTTCTTGACGAAGTCTTATAATTCATATCGAAAAATAAAAATAAAATAAGGATTCTCGGAACGGGAAATCATATCAGAATCGAGCCGTCGAGGTGGAATAAGAAACAGAGTCGGGAAAAGATCTTGCATGATCTCATTACTAATTTTTAGATACACAAAATAAGGGTTTGTGTGTATGTACATTTTTTACCATTTAAGTCTTATTAACTTCTTTAAAGTATTAAACCACCAGTAATAATTTTATTCGAATTTATCATCATCTTGACGAAGTCTTATAATTCATATCGAAATAAAAAAAAAAAAAACAAGGGTTCTCGGAACTGGGAATTATATCAGAATCGAAACGTCGGTGAAATGAGAAATAGAGTCGGGAAAAGATCTTGCATGATCTCATTACTAATTTTTAGATACACAAAATTAAGGGTTTGCGTGTATGTACACTTTTTACTATTTAAGTTTTATTAACTTCTTTAAAGTATTAAACCACCAATAATAATTTTATTCGGATCTATCATCATCTTGACGAAGTCTTATAATTCATATCGAAAAAAAAAGCAACGGTTCTCGGAACCGGAAATCATATCAGAATCGAGACGTCAAGGTAGAATAAGAAACAGAGTTGGGGAAAGATCTTGCATGATCTCATTACTAATTTTTAAATGCACAAAATTAAGGGTTTGCGTGTATGTACACTTTTTACCATTTAAGTTTTATTAACTTCTTTAAAGTATTAAACCACCAATAATAATTTTATTCGGATTTATCATCATCTTGACGAAGTCTTATAATTCATATCGAAACAAAAAAAACAAGGGTTCTCGGAACTGGGAATCATATTAGAATCGAAACGTCGGTGAAATGAGAAATAGAGTCGGGAAAAGATCTATCATGATTTCATTACTAATTTTTAGATACACTAAATTGAAAGTTTGCGTGTATGTACACTTTTTACCATTTATGTTTTATTAACTTCTTTAAAGTATTAAACCACCAATAATAATAAAGTATTAAACCACCTTTAAAGTATTGATAATTATTATTAATAATTTTAGTAATAATTTTATTCGGATTTGTCATCATCTTGACGAAGTCTTATAATTCATATCCAAAAAAAAACAAGGGTTCTTGGAACTGGGAATCATATCAGAATCGAAACGTCGGTGAAATGAGAAATAGAGTCGGCAAAAGATCTTGAATGATCTCATTAATAATTTTTAGATACACAAAATTAAGCATTTGGGTGTATGTACACTTTTTACCATTTAAGTTTTATTAAATTCTTTAAAGTATTAAACCACCAATAATAATTTTATTCGGATTTATCATCATCTTGACGAAGTCTTATAATTCATATCGAAACAAAAAAAACAAGGGTTCTCGGAATTGGGAATCATATCAGAATCGAAACGTCGGTGAAATGAGAAATAGAGTCGGGAAAAGATCTTGCATGATCTCATTACTAATTTTTAGATACACAAAATTAAGCATTTGGGTGTATGTACACTTTTTACCATTTAAGTCTTATTAACTTCTTTAAAGTATTAAACCACCAGTAATAATTTTATTCGGATTTATCATCATCTTGACGAAGTCTTATAATTCATATCGAAAAAAACAAGGGTTCTCGGAACCGGGAATCGTATCAGAATCGAGACGTTGAGGTGGAATCAGAAATTGCGTCGGGAAAAATCTTGCATGATCTCATTACTAATTTTTAGATACACAAAATTAAGGGTTTGTGTGTATGTTCACTTTTTACCATTTAAGTTTTATTAATTTCTTTAAAGTATTAAACCACCAGTAATAATTTTATTATGATTATCATCTTCTTGGCAAGTCTTATAATTCATATCGAAAAAAAACAAGGGTTCTCGGAACCGGGAATCATATCAGAATCGAGACGTTGAGGTGGAATAAGAAACAGAGTCGGGGAAACATCTTGCATGATCTCATTACTAATTTTTAGATACACAAAATTAAGGGTTTGCGTGTATGTACACTTTTTACCATTTAAGTTTTATTAACTTCTTTAAAGTATTAAACCACCAATAATAATTTTATTCGGATTGATCATCATCTTGACGAAGTCTTATAATTCATATCGAAAAAAACAAGGGTTCTCGGAACCGGGAATCGTATCAGAATCGAGACATTGAGGTGGAATCAGAAATAGAGTATTAAACCACCAATAATAATTTTATTCGGATTTATCATCATCTTGACGAAGTCTTCATCAGAATCGATCCCTTCAGGTGGAATCAGAAATAGTGTCGGGACAAATCTTGCATGATCTCATTACTAATTTTTAGATACACAAAATTAAGGGTTTGTGTGTATGTTCACTTTTACCATTTAAGTTTTATTAACTTCTTTAAAGTATTAAACCACCAATAATAATTTTATTTGGATTTATCATCATCTTGACGAAGTCTTATAATTCATATCGAAAAAAAACAAGGGTTCTCGGATCCGGGAATCGTATCAGAATCGAGACGTTGAGGTGGAATCAGAAATAGCGTCGGGAAAAATCTTGCATGATCTCATTACTACTTTTTAGATACACAAAATTAAGGGTTTGTGTGTATGTTCACTTTTTACCATTTAAGTTTTATTAACTTCTTTAAAGTATTAAACCACCAGTAATAATTTTATTATGATTTTCATTTTCTTGACGAAGTCTTATAATTCATATCGAAAAATAAAAATAAAATAAGGATTCTCGGAACGGGAAATCATATCAGAATCGAGCCGTCGAGGTGGAATAAGAAACAGAGTCGGGAAAAGATCTTGCATGATCTCATTACTAATTTTTAGATACACAAAATAAGGGTTTGTGTGTATGTACATTTTTTACCATTTAAGTTTTATTAACTTCTTTAAAGTATTAAACCACCAATAATAATTTTATTCGGATTTATCATCATCTTGACGAAGTCTTATAATTCATATCGAAATAAAAAAAAACAAGGGTTCTCGGAACTGGGAATTATATCAGAATCGAAACGTCGGTGAAATGAGAAATAGAGTCGGGAAAAGATCTTGCATGATCTCATTACTAATTTTTAGATACACAAAATCTAGCATTTGGGTGTATGTACACTTTTTACCATTTAAGTTTTATTAACTTCTTTAAAGTATTAAACCACCAGTAATAATTTTATTCGGCTTATTATCATCTTGACGAAGTCTTATAATTCATATCGAAACAAAAAAAAACAAGGGTTCTCGGAACTGGGAATCATATCAGAATCGAAACGTCGGTGAAATGAGAAATAGAGTCGGGAAAAGATCTTGCATGATCTCATTACTAATTTTTAGATACACAAAATTAAGGGTTTGCGTGTATGTACACTTTTTACCATTTAAGTTTTATTAACTTCCTTAAAGTATTAAACCACCAATAATAATTTTATTTGGATCTATCATCATCTTGACGAAGTCTTATAATTCATATCGAAAAAAAAACAACGGTTCTCGGAACCGGGAATCATATCAGAATCGAGACGTCAAGGTGGAATAAGAAACAGAGTTGGGGAAAGATATTGCATGATCTCATTACTAATTTTTAAATACACAAAATTAAGGGTTTGCGTGTATGTACACTTTTTACCATTTAAGTTTTATTAACTTCTTTAAAGTATTAAACCACCAATAATAATTTTGTTCGGATTTATCATCATCTTGACGAAGTCTTATAATTCATATCGAAACAAAAAAAACAAGGGTTCCCGGAACTGGGAATCATATTAGAATCGAAACGTCGGTGAAATGAGAAATAGAGTCGGGAAAAGATCTATCATGATCTCATTACTAATTTTTAGATACACTAAATTAAGAGTTTGCGTGTATGTACACTTTTTACCATTTAAGTTTTATTAACTTCTTTAAAGTATTAAACCAACAATAATTATAAAGTATTAAACCACCTTTAAAGTATTGAACCACCAGTAATAATTTTATTCGGATTTATCATCATCTTGACGAAGTCTTATAATTCATATCCAAACCAAAAAAAACAAGGGTTCTTGGAACTGGGAATCATATCAGAGTCGAAACGTCGGTGAAATGAGAAATAGAGTCGGCAAAAGATCTTGAATGATCTCATTACTAATTTTTAGATACACAAAATTAAGCATTTGGGTGTATGTACACTTTTTACCATTTAAGTTTTATTTACTTCTTTAAAGTATTAAACCACCAATAATAATTTTATTCGGATTTATCATCATCTTGACGAAGTCTTATAATTCATATCGAAACAAAAAAAAACAAGGGTTCTCGGAACTGGGAATCATATCAGAATCGAAACGTCGGTGAAATGAGAAATAGAGTCAGGAAAAGATCTTGCATGATCTCATTACTAATTTTTAGATACACAAAATCAAGCATTTGGGTGTATGTACACTTTTTACCATTTAAGTTTTATTAACTTCTTTAAAGTATTAAACCACTAGTAATAATTTTATTCGGATTTATCATCATCTTGACGAAGTCTTATAATTCATATCGAAAAAAAAACAAGGGTTCTCGGAACCGGGAATCGTATCAGAATCGAGACGTTGAGGTGGAATCAGAAATAGCGTCGGGAAAAATCTTGCATGATCTCATTACTAATTTTTAGATACACAAAATTAAGGGTTTGTGTGTATGTTCACTTTTTACCATTTAAGCTTTATTAACTTCTTTAAAGTATTAAACCACCAGTAATAATTTTATTATGATTATCATCTTCTTGGCAAGTCTTATAATTCATATCGAAAAAACAAGGGTTCTCGGAACCGGGAGTCATATCAGAATCGAGACGTTGAGGTGGAATAAGAAACAGAGTCGGGGAAACATCTTGCATGATCTCATTACTAATTTTTAGATACACAAAATTAAGGGTTTGCGTGTATGTACACTTTTTACCATTTAAGTTTTATTAACTTCTTTAAAGTATTAAACCACCAATAATAATTTTATTCGGATTGATCATCATCTTGACGAAGTCTTATAATTCATATTGAAAAAAACAAGGGTTCTCGGAACCGGGAATCGTATCAGAATCGAGACGTTGAGGTGGAATCAGAAATAGAGTATTAAACCACCAGTAATAATTTTATTCGGATTTATCATCATCTTGACGAAGTCTTATAATTCATATCGAAAAAAACAAGGGTTCTCGGAACCGGGAATCGTATCAGAATCGAGACGTTGAGGTGGAATCAGAAATAGCGTCGGGAAAAATCTTGCATGATCTCATTACTACTTTTTAGATACACAAAATTAAGGGTTTGTGTATATGTTCACTTTTTACCATTTAAGTTTTATTAGCTTCTTTAAAGTATTAAACCACCAGTAATAATTTTATTATGATTTTCATTTTCTTGACGAAGTCTTATAATTCATATCGAAAAATAAAAATAAAATAAGGATTCTCGGAACGGGAAATCATATCAGAATCGAGCCGTCGAGGTGGAATAAGAAACAGAGTCGGGAAAAGATCTTGCATGATCTCATTACTAATTTTTAGATACACAAAATAAGGGTTTGTGTGTATGTATATTTTTTACCATTTAAGTTTTATTAACTTCTTTAAAGTATTAAACCACCAATAATAATTTTATTCGGATTTATCATCATCTTGACGAAGTCTTATAATTCATATCGAAAAAAAAACAAAAAACAAGGGTTCTCGGAACTGGGAATCATATCAGAATCGAAACGTCGGTGAAATGAGAAATCTTGACGAAGTCTTATAATTCATATCGAAACAAAAAAACAAGGGTTCTCGGAACTGGGAATCATATTAGAATCGAAACGTCGGTGAAATGAGAAATAGAGTCGGGAAAAGATCTCGCTTGATCTCAATACTTATTTTTAGATACGCAAAATTAAAGGTTTGTGTGTATGTTCACTTTTTACCGTTTAAGCTTTATTAACTTCTTTAAAGTATTAAACCGCCAGTAATAATTTTATTCTGATTATCATCTTCTTGACAAGGCTTATAATTCATATCGAAACCAAAAAAAAACAAGGATTCTCTGAACTGGGAATCATATCAGAATCGAAACGTTGGTGGAATGAGAAATAGAGTCGGGAAAAGATCTTGCATGATCTCATTACTAATTTTTAGATACGCAAAATTAAAGGTTTGTGTGTATGTTCACTTTTTACCGTTTAAGCTTTATTAACTTCTTTAAAGTATTAAACCGCCAGTAATAATTTTATTCTGACTATCGTATTCTTGACAAGTCTTATAATTCATATCGAAACCAAAAAACAAAAAAAACAAGGATTCTCGGAACCGGGAATCATATCAGAATCGAGATGTCGAGGTGGAATAAGAAACAGAGTCGGGAAAAGATCTTGCATGATCTCATTACTAATTTTTAGATAGACAAAATTAAGGGTTTGGGTGTATGTATACTTTTTACCATTTAAGTTTTATTAACTTCTTTAAAGTATTAAACCACCAGTAATAATTTTATTCTGATTATCATCTCCTTGACAAGACTTATAATTCATATCGAAACCAAAAAAAAACAAGGATTCTCTGAACTGGGAATCATATCAGAATCGAATCTAGACCCCGGTGCCGCGCCGATGAGGGAAGACCGGCGGTGGCGGGGCAAAAACAGCACGCCGCGCCGCCGGTAAGACGCCGGCGGCGTGCCGCCGGTAAGATGTCGGCGGCGCGCCGCCGGCGCGATCAATGTTGACCGCAAACATTAATGTTTTCATCAGTCTTTCTCAAATCACAGCTTCAATTTAGAACAGATTCGAGCCTATTTATGAGTTCAAAAATTCACAAGTCGCTGGCTGGAAACTGGTCTTCTTGTTATTCATCAAGAGAAGTAGAAATCTGGCAGAAACGAAATGGCTTATGCGTTTCAGAACCCTTGCATAATACGAGTAGTTGAAGTATCTATTAGCTATGTATTCTTAACATAAATAATTATCAAAATTAAGTAGTTTTTTTCATCGAGCATTACTGCATATGAAACTTCAAATACCGTATCACAAAATTCGTCAGTTATCTGGGTAAAAACTTTTAATTAAACTTTGAACTTAGAAGCTTAATTTTTTCATATTGCCCTTTGCCTACATCTGTTTTGTCACCTTTAAGACAGTTGAAATGGGCGACTTTGACATTGATTGATTTTTTTTTTGCTCTTTTGGATTCCTAAGAAGCCTTCTTGTATTAAAAACTGGTTTTTAATTACAATTAAAAAAAATGCATTTTAAAGTTTTTTCGGCTTCTTTATAGAATATATATCATGTAGGCTAAGGCTGAACTGCTGCTTTTTTATCGCTTTGGCTGCTCTTTTGGATATTATTCATTTTTTTCTTTTGGGGATTCATTCCAAATTATAAACTGATAAATACCTAATATCAGTCACATTATAAACTGTATCTAAAAGGAGTAAATTTATCAAATTGAAAAATACATGATGAACACTTCACATGAGACCACTTCAATTACAATGACACAAAAAACACTTAATAGTTTATTCGCTATGAAGAAAAATGAAGTGCCAGCTATTTTCTTAGGTAAAAAATGAAAAACTCATCGGTTTTAAGTGTAATTAAATGAAATAATATGCAGAATGAAGTAGCTCCAGGAAGATGTTGAAATGTTCATCCTAGTTCGTCACTTTTAATCCAAGCAAAATGTTAGGACACTTAGTATCAGTTATTGAGTTTAAGCTTTGATTTCCAAATGCTCACAAGAATTACCAAATTTAAGAATGTCGCAACAATAAGTCACCTGTGGTCAAAATACTTAGACTCCTCTTTGATCCCCACCCAGGCTCAAAGCTTCTGCTATGGTCATTTCCATGGTAATCTCCAAAGAGTTTCTTTTTAAAATAGCTTTCAAGCGTAGTTAGGGGTATTTAGACTTTTGCTTTTCTTCAAAGCTTTGAAAAAAGTGTTATAATATTCCAAATGTTAAATTTGTGCATATTTTTGGTAATCATTTGTGGGGTGATCGAATTTTCTAAACCACTGTAGATACGTAAGAACGTTGCAACATCTAGTACCCTGAAGTCACAAGACTGTCAAAGACTCCTCCTTGAACCTCCCAAATTGAAAGATTTTATTATGACCTGGCCTTTTAATGTAACTTGGGCACTGGACCAAGGGTGCCATTGTTACTCGAGCGCAACGTTAAGTGGAGATGTTGATATCGCTTTCGTCACACCAATTCGTTTTAGTGTGAATCTACCTGGTACATATGAATGACTGGTTTCAAAGTAAACCCGTTTCATCAATAGGGAAAAAAACCTGATTGGACGCATATGTCCCTTTCCCTTTGGACGATAAAACCATGCAAGTGCTGTATCAAGTATAACTCACGAAAATCTTGTTAATCTTGTCAACTTTTCAACTTTTTGGCATCCCTGCTTTCAATAAAAAAAAATCAAGGTACTATCACTTAAATATAATAACTCCCTATGCCCCCCTTCTGGATACCATCTTGATAGGATACCGTCTCTGCTTTAAATAAAAAAAATTAACTTATCGGCACCTCTGCTTAAAAAAAAATCGAGGTATTATCATTTAAATATGATAGCTCAATACCCCCCCCCTCTGGATACCACCTTGATAGGATGCCGTCTCTGCTTTAAATTAAAAAAAATGAACTTTTAAGTACAATTTCGAGCTATTATCATTTAAATATAATACCTCCCTACCCCCCTCCTCTGGATACCACCTTGCAGCTTTCATTAGAAAAATAATTTACTGAATAATTAACAAGGTTACTGTATTGTTCAAACAAACACGCAAAATAACGTTAAACAGCTTAGTGTTCCTTGAAAAAAAATTGAGTGTATGAGTAAAGGGGTACAAAGACACCAACAAAAATGTCGAAATTATTCAGATATACCTCAAATTATTGGAAAACTGAGTGATAGATTCGCCATGGCATTCCATAAGATCCAAAGAATTGAATTAAAAGGGAGCACACACAAAAGCCAAATAAGGCCAGTAGCCTATGAGAAATCGCAAAACACCCAAGACAATGAACAAGTCCTAATGGGGGCCCTGGATCTATCAAAATATTTCAATGGTATCCCAGGGAATTTGATATCTTTCTTCTGTCTCCACTTTAAATCAAAAAAATAATTATCTTTTTGGCATCCCTGCTTTCAATAAAAAAAATGAGGTATTATCATTTAAAAATGATAGCCCCCTATCCCCCTCCCCTATAGACAATAATTTACAATTTATTTATGAATCATATTTTTGGGGTAACTTCCGGTTCAATCTTTAATTCCCCAACCTTGTACATAGCTTAGTCTATAGCTAAGTTTTGTCTCAACCGTAGGCTGTTTTTTTTTTTTTTTTTTGGGGGGGGGGGTAAAAATGTTCCAGAAAGAAGATTGTATTTTCTATAAGGCGTTCAATAATTGAGTATTAAACATTAAGAAAATCTTATCTAAAAACAGCAAAAAAAAATCTGCAAACTTACAATTCAGCTGTAGAAACAATCTGTCGGCTGTCAATTTCAAAATCCATCAAAAGGCTGAAGCTGTATAGTAGTGAATGCGTTCTATAATTCTATATTCAACTGGAAAATAAAATTCTTGACTACGAATGATGTAAGAAATAGCGATTGGGAAACTGCATTCGAAATGATTTAGACTCATTTCATAAAGACGATACTTTTTTTGTCAGCATATGAAGAACTGTGTATATTGCAATATTTGCAATAGCATTTTGCATCTGTGTGGTTTTTATGCTAAGTAACAAAAGAGAGGAAAATTAATGAACAAGAGAGCAGTGAAGAAGTATGGTATATAAAGTAATATTTGGCAGGGAAAGTCACTGGTGATAAATCACTAGGGGTGGCACTGTGATTGCGTGATTTTCGGGGATTCGGGGAACCAAATTTTTTTTGGGGTGACGCATAGATTTTCGGGGAAATACCCGAAAATTTGGGGATAGTGCAAGCTCTGCTTGATTTCTAATCAGAAAAATCGAAATACTAAACCATACGAGAAGGAAAAGCTCCGACTTTGCGGTTGACGCAATAAAGAATTGCCGTAAAAATAATTTAAAGTCGACCGAACGCAGCCGCCTCTGCCGGCGGCGTTGTGCCTGCGGTGCGCCGGCGGCGTTACGACACTTCGGCGGCGTTCGACTGGGCCTCTAGTCGGCTGCGTTCGGTCGATCCACCGGCGCGGCCCCGGGGTCTAATCGAATCGTCGGTGGAATGAGAAATAGAGTCGGGAAAAGATATGGCATGATCTCATTACTAATTTTTAGATACGCAAAATTAAGGGTTTGTGTGGATGTTCACTTTTTACCATTTAAGATATAATAACTTCTTTAAAGTATTAAACCACCAATAATAATTTTATTCTGATTTATCATCTTCTTGACAAGTCTTATAATTCATATCGAAACAAACAAAAAACAAAGATTCTCGAAACTGGGAATCGTATTAGAATCGAGACATCGTGGAGGAATCAGAAATATAGTCGGGAAAAGATCTTGCATGATCTCATTACTAATTTTAGATACGCAAAATTAAGGGTTTCTGTGTATGTTCACTTTTTACCATTTAAGTTTTATTAACTTCTTTAAAGTATTAAACCACCAGTAATAATTTTATTTGGATTTATCATCATCTTGACGAAGTCTTATAATTCATATCCAAACCAAAAAAAAACAACGGTTCTCGGAACCGGGAATCGTATCAGAATCAAGACGTTGAGGTGGAATCAGAAATAGCGTCGGGAAAAATCTTGCATGATCTCATTACTAATTTTTAGATACAAAAAACTAAGGGTTTGTGTGTATGTACACTTTTTACCATTTAAGTTTTATAAACTTCTTTAAAGTATTAAACTACCAATAATAATTTTATTCGGATTTATCATCATCTTGACAAAGTCTTCATCAGAATCGAGCCCTTCAGGTGGAATCAGAAATAGCGTCGGGAAAAATCTTGCATGATCTCATTACTAATTTTTAGATACAAAAAATTAAGGGTTTGTGTGTATGTTCACTTTTTACCATTTAAGTTTTATTAACTTCTTTAAAGTATTAAACCACCAGTAATAATTTTATTTGGATTTATCATCATCTTGACGAAGTCTTATAATTCATATCGAAAAAAAACAAGGGTTCTCGGATCCGGGAATCGTATCAGAATCGAGACGTTGAGGTGGAATCAGAAATAGCGTCGGGAAAAATCTTGCATGATCTCATTACTACTTTTTAGATACACAAAATTAAGGGTTTGTGTGTATGTTCACTTTTTACCATTTAAGTTTTATTAACTTCTTTAAAGTATTAAACCACCAGTAATAATTTTATTATGATTTTCATTTTCTTGACGAAGTCTTATAATTCATATCGAAAAATAAAAATAAAATAAGGATTCTCGGAACGGGAAATCATATCAGAATCGAGCCGTCGAGGTGGAATAAGAAACAGAGTCGGGAAAAGATCTTGCATGATCTCATTACTAATTTTTAGATACAAAAAATTAAGGGTTTGTGTGTATGTACATTTTTACCATTTAAGTTTTATTAACTTCTTTAAAGTATTAAACCACCAGTAATAATTTTATTCGGATTTATCATCATCTTGACGAAGTCTTATAATTCATATCGAAATAAAAAAAACAAGGGTTCTCGGAACTGGGAATTATATCAGAATCGAAACGTCGGTGAAATGAGAAATAGAGTCGGGAAAAGATCTTGCATGATCTCATTACTAATTTTTAGATACACAAAATCTAGCATTTGGGTGTATGTACACTTTTTACCATTTAAGTTTTATTAACTTCTTTAAAGTATTAAACCACCAGTAATAATTTTATTCGGGTTATTATCATCTTGACGAAGTCTTATAATTCATATCGAAACAAAAAAAAACAAGGGTTCTCGGAACTGGGAATCATATCAGAATCGAAACGTCGGTGAAATGAGAAATAGAGTCGGGAAAAGATCTTGCATGATCTCATTACTAATTTTTAGATACACAAAATTAAGGGTTTGCGTGTATGTACACTTTTTACCATTTAAGTTTTATTAACTTCCTTAAAGTATTAAACCACCAATAATAATTTTATTTGGATCTATCATCATCTTGACGAAGTCTTATAATTCATATCGAAAAAAAACAACGGTTCTCGGAACCGGGAATCATATCAGAATCGAGACGTCAAGGTGGAATAAGAAACAGAGTTGGGGAAAGATATTGCATGATCTCATTACTAATTTTTAAATACACAAAATTAAGGGTTTGCGTGTATGTACACTTTTTACCATTTAAGTTTTATTAACTTCTTTAAAGTATTAAACCACCAATAATAATTTTATTCGGATTGATCATCATCTTGACGAAGTCTTATAATTCATATCGAAAAAAACAAGGGTTCTCGGAACCGGGAATCGTATCAGAATCGAGACATTGAGGTGGAATCAGAAATAGAGTATTAAACCACCAATAATAATTTTATTCGGATTTATCATCATCTTGACGAAGTCTTCATCAGAATCGATCCCTTCAGGTGGAATCAGAAATAGTGTCGGGACAAATCTTGCATGATCTCATTACTACTTTTTAGATACACAAAATTAAGGGTTTGTGTGTATGTTCACTTTTTACCATTTAAGTTTTATTAACTTCTTTAAAGTATTAAACCACCAGTAATAATTTTATTTGGATTTATCATCATCTTGACGAAGTCTTATAATTCATATCGAAAAAAAACAAGGGTTCTCGGATCCGGGAATCGTATCAGAATCGAGACGTTGAGGTGGAATCAGAAATAGCGTCGGGAAAAATCTTGCATGATCTCATTACTACTTTTTAGATACACAAAATTAAGGGTTTGTGTGTATGTTCACTTTTTACCATTTAAGTTTTATTAACTTCTTTAAAGTATTAAACCACCAGTAATAATTTTATTATGATTTTCATTTTCTTGACGAAGTCTTATAATTCATATCGAAAAATAAAAATAAAATAAGGATTCTCGGAACGGGAAATCATATCAGAATCGAGCCGTCGAGGTGGAATAAGAAACAGAGTCGGGAAAAGATCTTGCATGATCTCATTACTAATTTTTAGATACACAAAATAAGGGTTTGTGTGTATGTACATTTTTTACCATTTAAGTTTTATTAACTTCTTTAAAGTATTAAACCACCAATAATAATTTTATTCGGATTTATCATCATCTTGACGAAGTCTTATAATTCATATCGAAATAAAAAAAAACAAGGGTTCTCGGAACTGGGAATTATATCAGAATCGAAACGTCGGTGAAATGAGAAATAGAGTCGGGAAAAGATCTTGCATGATCTCATTACTAATTTTTAGATACACAAAATCTAGCATTTGGGTGTATGTACACTTTTTACCATTTAAGTTTTATTAACTTCTTTAAAGTATTAAACCACCAGTAATAATTTTATTCGGCTTATTATCATCTTGACGAAGTCTTATAATTCATATCGAAACAAAAAAAAACAAGGGTTCTCGGAACTGGGAATCATATCAGAATCGAAACGTCGGTGAAATGAGAAATAGAGTCGGGAAAAGATCTTGCATGATCTCATTACTAATTTTTAGATACACAAAATTAAGGGTTTGCGTGTATGTACACTTTTTACCATTTAAGTTTTATTAACTTCCTTAAAGTATTAAACCACCAATAATAATTTTATTTGGATCTATCATCATCTTGACGAAGTCTTATAATTCATATCGAAAAAAAACAACGGTTCTCGGAACCGGGAATCATATCAGAATCGAGACGTCAAGGTGGAATAAGAAACAGAGTTGGGGAAAGATATTGCATGATCTCATTACTAATTTTTAAATACACAAAATTAAGGGTTTGCGTGTATGTACACTTTTTACCATTTAAGTTTTATTAACTTCTTTAAAGTATTAAACCACCAATAATAATTTTGTTCGGATTTATCATCATCTTGACGAAGTCTTATAATTCATATCGAAACAAAAAAAACAAGGGTTCCCGGAACTGGGAATCATATTAGAATCGAAACGTCGGTGAAATGAGAAATAGAGTCGGGAAAAGATCTATCATGATCTCATTACTAATTTTTAGATACACTAAATTAAGAGTTTGCGTGTATGTACACTTTTTACAATTTAAGTTTTATTAACTTCTTTAAAGTATTAAACCAACAATAATTATAAAGTATTAAACCACCTTTAAAGTATTGAACCACCAGTAATAATTTTATTCGGATTTATCATCATCTTGACGAAGTCTTATAATTCATATCCAAACCAAAAAAAACAAGGGTTCTTGGAACTGGGAATCATATCAGAGTCGAAACGTCGGTGAAATGAGAAATAGAGTCGGCAAAAGATCTTGAATGATCTCATTACTAATTTTTAGATACACAAAATTAAGCATTTGGGTGTATGTACACTTTTTACCATTTAAGTTTTATTTACTTCTTTAAAGTATTAAACCACCAATAATAATTTTATTCGGATTTATCATCATCTTGACGAAGTCTTATAATTCATATCGAAACAAAAAAAACAAGGGTTCTCGGAACTGGGAATCATATCAGAATCGAAACGTCGGTGAAATGAGAAATAGAGTCGGGAAAAGATCTTGCATGATCTCATTACTAATTTTTAGATACACAAAATCAAGCATTTGGGTGTATGTACACTTTTTACCATTTAAGTTTTATTAACTTCTTTAAAGTATTAAACCACTAGTAATAATTTTATTCGGATTTATCATCATCTTGACGAAGTCTTATAATTCATATCGAAAAAAAAACAAGGGTTCTCGGAACCGGGAATCGTATCAGAATCGAGACGTTGAGGTGGAATCAGAAATAGCGTCGGGAAAAATCTTGCATGATCTCATTACTAATTTTTAGATACAAAAAACTAAGGGTTTGTGTGTATGTACACTTTTTACCATTTAAGTTTTATTAACTTCTTTAAAGTATTAAACTACCAATAATAATTTTATTCGGATTTATCATCATCTTGACAAAGTCTTCATCAGAATCGAGCCCTTCAGGTGGAATCAGAAATAGCGTCGGGAAAAATCTTGCATGATCTCATTACTAATTTTTAGATACAAAAAATTAAGGGTTTGTGTGTATGTACACTTTTTACCATTTAAGTTTTATTAACTTCTTTAAAGTATTAAACCACCGGTAATAATTTTATTCTGATTATCATTTTCTTGGCAAGTCTTATAATTCATATCGAAAAAAAACAAGGATTCTCGGAACCGGGAATCATATCAGAATCGAGACGTTGAGGTGGAATAAGAAACAGAGTCGGGGAAAGATCTTGCATGATCTCATTACTAATTTTTAGATACACAAAATTAAGGGTTTGCGTGTATGTACACTTTTTACCATTTAAGTTTTATTAACTTCTTTAAAGTATTAAACCACCAATAATAATTTTATTCGGATTTATCATCATCTTGACGAAGTCTTATAATTCATATAAAAAAAAACAAGGGTTCTCGGAACCGGGAATCGTATCAGAATCGAGACGTTGAGGTGGAATCAGAAATAGAGTAGTAAACCACCAATAATAATTTTATTCAGATTTATCATCATCTTGACGAAGTCTTCATCAGAATCGAGCCCTTCAGGTGGAATCAGAAATAGCGTCGGGAAAAATCTTGCATGATCTCATTACTAATTTTTAGATACAGAAATTAAGGGTTTGCGTGTATATACACTTTTTACCATTTAAGTTTTATTAACTTCTTTAAAGTATTAAACCACCAATAATAATTTTATTCGGATTTATCATCATCTTGACGAAGTCTTATAATTCATATCGAAAAAAAGCAAGGGTTCTCGTAATCGGGAATCGTATCAGAATCGAGACGTTGAGGTGGAATCAGAAATAGCGTCGGGGAAAATCTTGCATGATCTCATTACTAATTTTTAGATACACAAAATTAAGGGTTTGTGTGTATGTTCACTTTTTACCATTTAAGTTTTATTAACTTCTTTAAAGTATTAAACCACCAATAATAATTTTATTCGGATTTATCATCATCTTGACGAAGTCTTATAATTCATATCGAAAAAAAGCAAGGGTTGTCGTAACCGGGAATCGTATCAGAATCGAGACGTTGAGGTGGAATCAGAAATAGCGTCGAGGAAAATCTTGCATGATCTCATTACTAATTTTTAGATACACAAAATTAAGGGTTTGTGTGTATGTTCACTTTTTACCATTTAAGTTTTATTAACTTCTTTAAAGTATTAAACCACCAGTAATAATTTTATTCGCATTTATCATCATCTTGACGAAGTCTTATAATTCATATCGAAAAAAAACAAGGGTTCTCGGAACCAGGAATCGTATCAGAATCGAGACGTTGAGGTGGAATCAGAAATAGCGTCGGGAAAAATATTGCATGATCTCATTACTACTTTTTAGATACACAAAATTAAGGGTTTGTGTGTATGTTAACTTTTTACCATTTAAGTTTTATTAACTTCTTTAAAGTATTAAACCACCAGTAATAATTTTATTATGATTATCAGCTTCTTGACGAAGTCTTATAATTCATATCGAAAAATAAAATAAAATAAGGATTCTCGGAACGGGAAATCATATCAGAATCGAGCCGTCGAGGTGGAATAAGAAACAGAGTCGGGAAAAGATCTTGCATGATCTCATTACTAATTTTTAGATACACAAAATAAGGGTTTGTGTGTATGTACACTTTTTACCATTTAAGTTTTATAAACTTCTTTAAAGTATTAAACTACCAATAATAATTTTATTCGGATTTATCATCATCTTGACAAAGTCTTCATCAGAATCGAGCCCTTCAGGTGGAATCAGAAATAGCGTCGGGAAAAATCTTGCATGATCTCATTACTAATTTTTAGATACAAAAAATTAAGGGTTTGTGTGTATGTACACTTTTTACCATTTAAGTTTTATTAACTTCTTTAAAGTATTAAACCACCGGTAATAATTTTATTCTGATTATCATTTTCTTGGCAAGTCTTATAATTCATATCGAAAAAAAACAAGGATTCTCGGAACCGGGAATCATATCAGAATCGAGACGTTGAGGTGGAATAAGAAACAGAGTCGGGGAAAGATCTTGCATGATCTCATTACTAATTTTTAGATACACAAAATTAAGGGTTTGCGTGTATGTACACTTTTTACCATTTAAGTTTTATTAACTTCTTTAAAGTATTAAACCACCAATAATAATTTTATTCGGATTTATCATCATCTTGACGAAGTCTTATAATTCATATAAAAAAAAACAAGGGTTCTCGGAACCGGGAATCGTATCAGAATCGAGACGTTGAGGTGGAATCAGAAATAGAGTAGTAAACCACCAATAATAATTTTATTCAGATTTATCATCATCTTGACGAAGTCTTCATCAGAATCGAGCCCTTCAGGTGGAATCAGAAATAGCGTCGGGAAAAATCTTGCATGATCTCATTACTAATTTTTAGATACAGAAATTAAGGGTTTGCGTGTATATACACTTTTTACCATTTAAGTTTTATTAACTTCTTTAAAGTATTAAACCACCAATAATAATTTTATTCGGATTTATCATCATCTTGACGAAGTCTTATAATTCATATCGAAAAAAAGCAAGGGTTCTCGTAATCGGGAATCGTATCAGAATCGAGACGTTGAGGTGGAATCAGAAATAGCGTCGGGGAAAATCTTGCATGATCTCATTACTAATTTTTAGATACACAAAATTAAGGGTTTGTGTGTATGTTCACTTTTTACCATTTAAGTTTTATTAACTTCTTTAAAGTATTAAACCACCAATAATAATTTTATTCGGATTTATCATCATCTTGACGAAGTCTTATAATTCATATCGAAAAAAAGCAAGGGTTGTCGTAACCGGGAATCGTATCAGAATCGAGACGTTGAGGTGGAATCAGAAATAGCGTCGGGGAAAATCTTGCATGATCTCATTACTAATTTTTAGATACACAAAATTAAGGGTTTGTGTGTATGTTCACTTTTTACCATTTAAGTTTTATTAACTTCTTTAAAGTATTAAACCACCAGTAATAATTTTATTCGCATTTATCATCATCTTGACGAAGTCTTATAATTCATATCGAAAAAAAACAAGGGTTCTCGGAACCAGGAATCGTATCAGAATCGAGACGTTGAGGTGGAATCAGAAATAGCGTCGGGAAAAATATTGCATGATCTCATTACTACTTTTTAGATACACAAAATTAAGGGTTTGTGTGTATGTTAACTTTTTACCATTTAAGTTTTATTAACTTCTTTAAAGTATTAAACCACCAGTAATAATTTTATTATGATTATCAGCTTCTTGACGAAGTCTTATAATTCATATCGAAAAATTAAAATAAAATAAGGATTCTCGGAACGGGAAATCATATCAGAATCGAGCCGTCGAGGTGGAATAAGAAACAGAGTCGGGAAAAGATCTTGCATGATCTCATTACTAATTTTTAGATACACAAAATAAGGGTTTGTGTGTATGTACATTTTTTACCATTTAAGTTTTATTAACTTCTTTAAAGTATTAAACCACCAATAATAATTTTATTCGGATTTATCATCATCTTGACGAAGTCTTATAATTCATATCGAAAAAAAACAAGGGTTCTCGGAACTGGGAATTATATCAGAATCGAAACGTCGGTGAAATGAGAAATAGAGTCGGGAAAAGATCTTGCATGATCTCATTACTAATTTTTAGATACACAAAATCAAGCATTTGGGTGTATATACACTTTTTACCATTTAAGTTTTATTAACTTCTTTAAAGTATTAAACCACCAGTAATAATTTTATTCGGCTTATTATCATCTTGACGAAGTCTTATAATTCATATCGAAACAAAAAAAAAAACAAGGGTTCTCGGAACTGGGAATCATATCAGAATCGAAACGTCGGTGAAATGAGAAATAGAGTCGGGAAAAGATCTTGCATGATCTCATTACTAATTTTTAGATACACAAAATTAAGGGTTTGCGTGTATGTACACTTTTTACCATTTAAGTTTTATTAACTTCTTTAAAGTATTAAACCACCAATAATAATTTTATTCGGATTTATCATCATCTTGACGAAGCGTTATAATTCATATCGAAAAAAAAACAACGGTTCTCGGAACCGGGAATCATATCAGAATCGAGACGTCAAGGTGGAATAAGAAACAGAGTTGGTGAAAGATCTTGCATGATCTCATTACTAATTTTTAGATACACAAAATTAAGGGTTTGCGTGTATGTACACTTTTTACCATTTAAGTTTTATTAACTTCTTTAAAGTATTAAACCACCAGTAATAATTTTATTCGGCTTATTATCATCTTGACGAAGTCTTATAATTCATATCGAAACAAAAAAAACAAGGGTTCTCGGAACTGGGAATCATATTAGCATAGAAACGTCGGTGAAATGAGAAATAGAGTCGGGAAAAGATCTTGCATGATCTCATTACTAATTTTTAGATACACTAAATTAAGAGTTTGCATGTATGTACACTTTTTACCATTTAAGTTTTATTAACTTCTTTAAAGTATTAAACCACCAATAATAATAAAGTATTAAACCACCTTTAAAGTATTGAACCACCAGTAATAATTTTATTCGGATTTATCATCATCTTGACGAAGTCTTATAATTCATATCCAAAAAAAACAAGGGTTCTCGGAACTGTGAATCATATCAGAATCGAAACGTCGGTGAAATGAGAAATAGAGTCGGCAAAAGATCTTGAATGATCTCATTACTAATTTTTAGATACACAAAATTAAGCATTTGGGTGTATGTACACTTTATACCATTTAAGTTTTATTAACTTCTTTAAAGTATTAAACCACCAATAATAATTTTATTCGGATTTATCATCATCTTGACGAAGTCTTATAATTCATATCGAAACAAAAAAAACAAGGGTTCTCGGAACTGGGAATCATATTAGAATCGAAACGTCGGTGAAATGAGAAATAGAGTCGGCAAAAGATCTTGCATGATCTCATTACTAATTTTTAGATACACAAAATTAAGCATTTGGGTGTATGTACACTTTTTACCATTTAAGTTTTATTAACTTCTTTAAAGTATTAAACCACCAGTAATAATTTTATTCGGATTTATCATCATCTTGACGAAGTCTTATAATTCATATAAAAAAAAAACAAGGGTTCTCGGAACTGGGAATCATATCAGAATCGAAACGTCGGTGAAATGAGAAATCTTGACGAAGTCTTATAATTCATATCGAAACAAAAGAAACAAGGGTTCTCGGAACTGGGAATCATATTAGAATCGAAACGTCGGTAAAATGAGAAATAGAGTCGGGAAAAGATCTTGCATGATCTCATTACTAATTTTTAGATACACTAAATTAAGAGTTTGCGTGTATGTACACTTTTTACCATTTAAGTTTTATTAACTTCTTTAAAGTATTATACCACCAATAATAATTTTATTCGGATTTATCATCATTTTGACGAAGTCTTATAATTCATATCGAAAAAAAACAAGGGTTCTCGGAACCGGGAATCATATCAGAATCGAGACGTCAAGGTGGAATAAGAAACAGAGTCGGGGAAAGATCTTGCATGATCTCATTACTAATTTTTAGATACAGAAATTAAGGGTTTGTGTGTATGTACACTTTTTACCATTTAAGTTTTATTAACTTCTTTAAAATATTAAACCACCAATAATAATTTTGTTCGGATTTATCATCATCTTGACGAAGTCTTATAATTCATATAGAAACAAAAAAAAACAAGGGTTCTAGGAACTGGGAATCAATCGAAACGTCGGTGAAATGAGAAATAGAGTCGGGAAAAGATCTTGCATGATCTTATTACTAATTTTTAGATACACAAAATTAAGGGTTCGCGTGTATGTACACTTTTTACCATTTAAGTTTTATTAACTTCTTTAAAGTATTAAACCACCAATAATAATTTTATTCGGATTTATCATCATCTTGACGAAGTCTTATAATTCATATCGAAAAAAAACAAGGGTTCTCGGAACCGGGAATCGTATCAGAATCGAGACGTTGAGGTGGAATAAGAAACAGAGTCGGGAAAAATCTTGCATGATCTCATTACTAATTTTTAGATACACAAAATTATGGGTTTGTGTGTATGTTCACTTTTTACCATTTAAGTTTTATTAACTTCTTTAAAGTATTAAACCGCCAGTAATAATTTTATTCGGATTTATCATCATCTTGACGAAGTCTTATAATTCATATCGAAAAAACAAGGGTTCTCGGAACCGGGAATCGTATCAGAATCGGGACGTTGAGGTGGAATCAGAAATAGTGTCGGGAAAAATCACCAGTAATAATTTTATTATGATTATCATCTTCTTGACGAAGTCTTATAATTCATATATAAAAAAAATAAAATAAGGATTCTCGGAACAGGAAATCATATCAGAATTGAGACGTCGAGGTGGAATAAGAAACAGAGTCAGGAAAAGATCTTGCATGATCTCATTACTAATTTTTAGATACACAAAATAAGGGTTTGTGTGTATGTACATTTTTTACCATTTAAGTTTATTAACTTCTTGAAGGTATTAAACCACCAATAATAATTGTATTCGGATTTATCATCATCTTGACAAAGTCTTATAATTCATATCGAAAAAAAACAAGGGTTCTCGGAACTGGGAATCATATCAGAATCGAACCGTCGGTGAAATGAGAAATAGAGTCGGGAAAATATCTTGCATGATCTCATTACTAATTTTTAAATACACAAAATTAAGCATTTGGGTGTATGTACACTTTTTACCATTTAAATTTTATTAACTTCTTTAAAGTGTTAAACCACCAGTAATAATTTTATTCGGATTTATCATCATCTTGACAAAGTCTTATAATTCATAGCGAAACAAAAAAACAAGGGTTCTTGGAACTGGGAATCTTATCAGAGTCGAAACGTCGGTGAAATGAGAAATAGAGTCGGGAAAAGATCTTGCATGATCTCATTACTAATTTTTAGATACACAAAATTAAGCCTTTGGGTGTATGTACACTTTTTACCATTTAAGTTTTATTAACTTCTTGAAGGTATTAAACCACCAGTAATAATTTTATTATGATTATCATCTTCTTGACGAAGTCTTATAATTCATATCGAAAAAAATCAAAAAAAATAAGGATTGTCGGAACGGGAAATCATATCAGAATCAACACGAGGTGGAATAAGAAACAGAGTCGGGAAAAGATCTTGCATGATCTCATTACTAATTTTTAGATACACAAAATTAAGGGTTTGCGTGTGTGTACACTTTTTACCATTTAAGTTTTATTAACTTCTTTAAAGTATTAAACCACCAATAATAATTTTATTCGGATTTATCATCATCTTGACGAAGTCTTATAATTCATATTGTACCATGTACAATGTTTTACTTTAAAATATGAAAAGTTTACCTCATTTTAAATACGCTTCCGATGCAAATCAAACCCCCTTAATTAAGCTTGGAAATCTGCCTTAAATTCTCATTTATTTATCAGCCAAATATCCCTTTAAAAAGTTCAAAGCAAAAGGTGATTAATTTCAAATACCAAGAACTTCAAGAATACTCTGAATAGATCCGCATTCTTTGTTATACAAAACAAAGGAATCGTGAACATTTCCAAAGCGCTTTTGACAGATCTGAAAAGCAGAAAAATACGGGTTTTTTGCAAGCATAATACTAATGAGATGGATTTGAATTTCGCAGGAGTGCTTTGAAATACATAGTGGGACATTGTTTAAAACTTAGTTTAGAGAATTTAGAAGTACTCTCAGGAATGTGTATGTTTAATGATCAGAATATCGCGAAAAAAACTATTGGCTAGTTTTTGGCCGCATAATGTTTGATTTTGTCAGCATAAGAGTAAAGAGACGGGCCCTCCGTGTGGAGATGAACCAATCAGAAAATAGCGTTTATTGCTCAGAAGCAAACTTCGTGTTATATGGTAGAGAAGAAGTGTTTTTTCGGGGCATTACGTGATTATTATGTTATGGGCATTCTGATGAAAATCACTGTATTATTGCCATTTGCCGTATTTGCTTTTGCCTACTGAAGTTTGAAGTTGTATGTTTAATCATGTAAGTCCAATAAACCTATTACTTTTCTATTTTTACAGTTTTATTTTATATGTTCGTATCTAGATTTCAAGAGTAGCCCTCTAGTTCGTATATTATCCATTGGTACGCTCCCTGGAATCTGATGACCTGTGAAGAATGCGTATGGGATTTATTTGACTAGCTCCCTATTTCTAACTCCCCCCATGACATTTGGTGTAGTTCGGATGCCACATTCGGCGGAGTCAAAAGGTAATATTTAGAATGGTTGTAACTTCGGATTGAAGCCTCTCTGATCAAGTTGGTCACTTCGCAAGGAAAGTCAAATTCATTTGTTAACCTATTATTATATCTCCCAACAAAGTGTGGTACATTTCCACAACGTAACATCTGGCGCGGTCAAAGTGTGGTATATTTTAATAGCGCCACTAATCTAAAAATTTATAACGCCACAGATGGCGCGGTCATAAACTTGGATGAAGTATGCGAACTAGTTAGGCTAAAATTTCTCAATTTAAAATTTAAAATATTTACTAGATACGAGCTATAACAAATTTTTTTTATTATTGATTTATCTAAGCCTATTACCGCTAGGCTACAATAGGGACACCCTTTTAAATATCTCATAGGAGATAATAGATTTCCCAAATAGGTTAAGTAAAAGTGATTTATTAAAGCGTATAATTCCATTAATTAAAAAAAAAAAAAAAAAAAAACAAAAAAAAAAAAAAAAAAAAAAAAAAAACGCAGAAATGGCAGAGGAACTCAGTGCATTATTACTTGCGCAAAAATTGGTCGCGAAAAATGTAGAATTAACCAAAGCTATTCCACAATATGACGGGCAAACGGACATTGATGAATTTAATATACAACTAGCACAATTTGTAGAGTTAACTAGAACAGACCTGAAATCCTTAATAAGTATGCTTCTTCTAAGACTAAAAGGGCAGGCATTAACTTTTGTAAAACAAATAGAACAGACCGTCGGAGAAAATAATAATTTACCAATAAATACAATAGAAAAACTATTGACGGCATTTAAAGACAGATTTGTTGAGACGAGCTCAACAAACAAACTTAAGCATGGAATGGTATGTTTTGATCATACACAGAACGTACAAGAATATCTAAATGACATACGAATCTCAGTAGAAGCAAAGTACGGCCAAGGCTCAGGAGAATTATACGAAAAAATTATACTAAATGCATTTTTGCAAGGCCTTCCTCCAAAATTATATAGGATGATAATTTCAAAAAATATCCAAAACACTTGATCTTGCGGTACAGGAAGTAGGGCGAATGATTGAAATTGATACAATTGTTGCGAATCATAGTAAAACAAAAATAAATAGCATAAGCGAATCAAAAACAAGCTCATCACCCTTGAAGGTTAATGATCAGGAGCATCCAAATTTCTTTTCAAGAGATAAATCCCCAATACCACAAAGAATCAGGACACAAGAAACCGCCAGGCAAAAAACAGTACGTTTCCAGCCTATGAAACCAAACATTTATAAAAGTAACCCAATAATAAGATGTTACAACTGTAATCGAGTTGGACATATCGCGAAAGAATGTCGTTTTAGAAACAGTATGGCAACATCATTTAATGATGAAACCACCAGAAATACACGATATTATGGAAATGATTTGTTCGGGAGAACAAATTTTAATACCAGAGGCGCACAAGGGTACACACAGGACGCAATATTCCCACAATACCCCCAAGTCCGCCAACCAGCACCTAATAATGTATACCGACAAAACCCGTATAACTCTCCCCCCAGTAGACAAAATAATTATCGGCCGACGGCAAACCAAAATTTTTCAAACCGACGGCAAATAGTTAACTGGCCCACGAGAAATGAAAATTTCTCAAGCCGACGGCACTTGCAGCCAGCACCAACAGCCGGCACTAATGCCAGGAATACAAGTTATCGCAATAATACGTGGCAAAGGAGGACAGATGTGAATCAATTAGATGCGCCTATGGAGCCTCACGTATCCGAATCTCCATCACAAGCACCTATGTATGAAATAAATTCCCAGGGAAACGCATTAGGCCCCTCAGAAGAATAAACTGGACCCAGATGGTGGGGCCTCGAATATTTTACAGGTCCAAGCCCACAGTAGTACCGTCTTTTAGTGATAATAATAATAAGTTACCCGTATTTAATGATTTTTGTGTGGCAAATGTCTATTTTAAAGCTTTAGTTGACAGTGGTGCAACAGTTAACATTATAAATTCAGGCATATTTAATATGTTGCCACCGCATATCAGGCGACAGAGAAATGTCAATAACCCAAACTTAACTAGTGTAACAGGGCACAAGTTGGACGCAAAAGGTTCAATTCGCCTTGACGTAAAAAGGGATAATAGAATTTTCCCGACAAATTTTATAATATGTAATAACTTTCCGTATGAAGCCATCATAGGCGCAAATTTTTTAAGGTCTAATAAGATATTGTTAGACGTAGCTAACGAAAGGCTCGTGTATCCGGCTAAGCCAAGAGGTTCCCCTCCTTCAACCTCTACCTCAAGGAATATTAAACGAAATTACAAAGAAGATGTAACAGTTAATAAAATTTCCGACGGTATAGTGCCACAATCCTTTGAACCTTTTGTAGCGAGACATAAGGTACATCCTCTACAAAGAGGACGGGACATAGCTAGAAACCCATTTGCTTATTCCGTGCAATATCGGAAAGATGAAGTAAATGTAGATAATAAGTGGATCGAATCTGCAAAAATAAAAATTGGAGATATGCGACAATATAAGTCAAAAGAAATCAAAGAGATAGTCGGATTGTGGAGAAAAGTAGAGAACCCTAACAGAGTTCAGGCGCAGCCAACGTTATTGTTGGATAGTACTAGTCTAAATTTAATAGACAATGAAAATAAAGAAAATTATTATGGATTTGCAATACGGAAAACAAAAATTCCCCCAGGACAATGCAAAGGATCCAAATATCTCAAATGGTTGAACCGGTGGATAGCAAATCCGAGATATGGTTTGCCATCCCATCAAAAGAAATTCCCGAAAATTTATTATGTGAAGAACAAATTATATCCTATGACAAAGGTGAAGGTTTTATTTGGGTGACTAATAACCATGAAAATGATATTATTACAATAAAAAAGGGAACATGTTTGGTTCAAATCCAAACTATTTCGGAAAATGACTTAAATAAGTGGGTAAATTCCAAAAGAAACCTGGTAAATAGCGTTAAAACCTCAATTAATAAATACCCCCTGACTAAAGCGCAATTTTTAAGTAAGTTCAATATGGATCACATTATTGATTCGGATCTCAAAAAGAAATTATGTGAATTATTGTGGAATTTTAGAGACGTATTTTCAACGTCTGAAGATGATATAGGCTTGATACCATTTTATCAACACTCTATTTGAACGACAGGGTTGCCCGTTGCGAAACAGCCATATCGTGTACCGTATAAACACAAAGAGTGGCTAAAAAATAAAATCCGTGAGTTAGAAAAAAATGAGATTATACGCCCTAGCATAAGTCCGTATTCAGCTCCAGTGATTTTAGTCCCAAAAAAGAATGGCGATATGAGGCTCGTAGTGGATTATAGAGCTCTTAATAAACAAGTAGTGAGTGATAAATTTCCCTTACCGAGAATAGATGAGATTCTTGACTCTATATCAAGCAAAAACAAAATCTTTACTTCCTTAGACCTCACCCAAGGCTACCATCAAGTGAAAATAGCCGAAAAAGATGTCTATAAAACTGCATTTTGTACAAGCGAATGTGGTTCATATGAATATTTGAGGGTACCATTCGGACTTAAAACGAGTTCAAGCGCGTTATGTAGACCCTTATTGCATTTATTAAGAGGATTGAAGAATATTATTCATTTTGTTGATGACGTTATATGCGTGGGGGAAAATGTGGAGCAACATTTAGCAACATTAGCTAAAGTGTTTGAAAAATTCAGAGAGGGCAATTTAAAATGCCGACCTGAAAAGGTCCATCTACTGCAAGAAAAAATTAAATTTTTAGGAATGGTAGTGACGCAAGGAAAAATATCCCCGGACCCAGATAAAATAAAATGCGTGGAAAGGCTCAAACCCCCTAAAACTATGAAGGAACTAAGAGGAATCTTAGGTCTTACTGGCTACTTCAGAAAATTTGTCCGAAATTATGCCCAAATTGCGAAACCACTTACGGAGTTAACCAAAGGGAACTCCCAAAATGTTGCCTGGTCCCAGGAAGCCCAAACTTCCTTAGACCGTCTCAAAAAGGCACTCACCTCGGAGCCCATATTAGCACTCCCAGATTTCGAGAACAGAAGGTTCGTAGTTACGACTGATGCCAGTTCCAAGGGCATTGGCGCTATCCTTTCACAAATAATCCCAGTAGAAAACCCCAATCCTCCAGAGGAATCGTCAAAGCAAAAAGTAATAGAAAAAGTTATATGTTACTCGAGCAGAACCTTAACAAAGGGTGAAAGTAATTATTCTGCCACCAATTTGGAATTATTGTCTATAATCCATCACTTGGATAAATTTAGACATTATTTGATTGGTAGAAAATTCATACTACGTTCAGACCACAAAAGCTTGCAGTACCTGCACACATTTAAAAACCCCACGGGAATTCTAGCCAGATGGATCATGAAAATCCAAGATCTTGATTATGATTTTGAATATTTAAAAGGCAAGCAAAACGCAGCATGCGATTTCTTGAGTAGGTTTCCGGAAGATGAGCCGTCGGAAATTGAACGGAAGGAAGTTAATACTATTAACGCTAAGATTAAAAGTAAGAGAAATAAAATTAAAGAATCAGAGAAAGAAAATAAAGTTAATAACCGCTCCTTGTCTTTAGAAAATGTAAAAAGAAATCAAGAAAAAGATGGAATGTGTTTAGCACTTATTAATTATTTTGTGAATGATGATATATTACCAGATGAATACAAAATCTTAGAAAAGACATAGATAATTTTTACTATGATTTCGATGAAGGAATATTATGTAGAATAGTAACTGCTGAGGCAAATAGAAACCAAACTTCAATAATACCTGTATTACCAGAAAAACTAATAATGCCTGCTTTTGAATATTTTCATTCGGATATTGGTGGACATTTGGGAGTAATAAAGACCTTCCATAAATTAAAACAATATTTCTATGTGCCAACGGCATTAACAAAACTTAAAGAATATGTCAGTGCATGCGAGAAGTGTAACTTGAGGAAAAACCCCCAAGCTTACCCCAACCCCCCTATGGGACGAGTTCCGGTAGCGAGATTCCCCTTTGACATCGTCTCATTTGACCTGTATGGGACGAGTGGAGGTTTACCTGTTTCTAACAGGGGCCATACTTGTATTCTTTCGGTCATAGATCACTTTTCTGGATTTACCTTTGCAAAAGCTCTAAAAAATCAAGGCGCTTATGCCACGAGCAAGGCGCTGGCGAAATTATTTTTGAAATTTGGTATCCCAGATAAGGTCATAAGTGACAATGGAAGTAACTTTGTTTCAAAAGTAACAAAAGACCTAATGAAATTTCTCAACATAGAAAAATTAGTAACATCTCCTTACCATCCACAAGCTAATGGAAAAATAGAGAATAGACATAAAATATTTTCAAATGTATTAAGTATTTATACAAAAGACAACAGAAATGATTGGGACCTATTTTTACCTTATCTAACGAATGTAATTAACACTGCCTATTCTGAAGCAACTAAAGACAATCCTTTTTACTTACTCTTTGGTCGCGACTATAGAATCCCATATGGTGAAATTATAGAGTCTCGGCAATATTACAATAATTCAGAAGATTATAAACAAGAATTCATAAATAGGATGAGAAAAACTTATAAAATAGTAAGACAAGAATTGGAAAAATGTAAAGTAAATCAAGAGCTAAGAAACCTACCTAAAGTCAAAGGAAACATAAATTTTAAGATAGGAGACTGTGTCTACCTGAAAAATGAAGCAAAGACAGAAGGCAAGAAACTTTCTAATAAATATTCCGGACCGTACAGAATAATCAAAAGGTACGATAATGATTTTACATTTAAAATGGTAAATCCCGATAATGGAAGAACCTATAAGGCGCACGTTAGCCGAATAAAAAGGGCCAAGTTTCCGGAAAAATGGGTATCGCATCCCTCATCTACTGAATCATCAGACGCAGAAGATGAGCCCCCTAAGTCAAGATTGGCAGAACTAAAACCCTTCAATCTCAAACAAGATTATTTTGAAAATGAAAGTGATCAAGAGAACTTTGAAGAATTCTTAGCTATGAAAAACCTAGTTATTCCAAAGAGAAAATCCCTAGTACCATTGAGAATAAAAACGCCAAAAACCCCAAATAGTTCATCGTCAGAAAGTGCAGGAGAACTAGATTATACGATATCTCCAAAAACGCAATTTTTCCCTGATAGAATTTCAACTCCTTGTCCCCCCAAAAGATTTCCAGATGATATGGTCTCCCCCGCAACACCAATAGAGAGACCCCTGTCACTACAGGAGGAATTGAACAGAGCAGTAGAAACCCCGGGTATCATTGTAAAGAAAACTTCTCCTAAGGATTCGATTAGGACAAATCTGCGAGAAGCGATGGATTTAATAAATTTCCCCATAAAAACTAGACAAAGTACATTGCCTTGGAATCAAACCCCCAAGGATGTCCAGGAAGGACAGTATCATGATATAACTGTATCCAAGGCCAAGCCCAAACAATGGACTTCATGGAGGGAAACACTAATACAAAAAATGCCCCATCCCCCTGAAGACATGGCATTTAAACAGTGGAGAAACCCCGCAAAAACTTTCGATTCCTCTCAGAGTTCGCAAGAATCTTTCAAATCTCCCGATTTGAAAACACAAGGCGAAGACCTAGAGAATAAACCCTCCACTTCTAGAGGAGTGGAAATTTATGAAGGAAGGGCCGGCGATATCTCAAAAACACGAAGCGCCACCTTCGAAAGTTCTAATGTCGAATCAACAGAATCCAGTTTCGAAGAATCGGACGATGAAACAGATCAAATGGTAGTTAAAGAAACAGGAAAATCAAAACCAACTTCAGCGGCCGCACACGCAAAAGAAACAAAATTGAAAGGGCAAGAATTTTTGAAAAAACAATATAAGAAATTTGACCTCATATCACTAGCCAAGCCTAAGAAGAAAAAACCACAAGATACAGAAGAAAAAGTAACGACACAGTCAGGCAGAACGGTCAAAAAACCTGATAGATGGAAATATCCCTAATAAATGTCAGGTCAAGTATTCATGTAGCAGGGAGATTGTCTCCGCAACTTTCGACTAGTATTTTCTTCTTATTATTCGTCGAAGGCGGCGGATTTCAAATTCCTTATGAGAATCAACTTGTGATCATCATAGAATTAGTAATGTGCAAATAAAATTTAACCGAGTCAAAAGTGAAAGAAATATAATATGTAATGATAAATAATAATAATGCAAGTGGTGTTAAAGCATTGGCGATCAGGAAGGAAGAACTAAAGTGGGAAGCTCGTGGTGGGCCGATGGTGACAAGTAGTGTTTTTAGGTCCTATTTGGCACATTCTGCCTACCGGGTGGCTGCCTTACGAAAATCAACCACACCCCTGCAAACGAGAATTAATCAGTTGGATAATCTATAATTACCCAGTTATTGAAATCAATAACGAAACTTATGTCATGGAGAAGGTGATTGTATTTTCGAAGTCGATGTCGTCAATTCTATACGACGATATGACTTTGAAAACCCACCCATCGTGCTTCGAATTCATACTCCTCCGTGAAATTCAACTTATAATCCTACAAATTAATGTAAAGTCAATATATCCAAGTGTTAAAGGTATGCCCCCCCAATAAACCAAACGCGGTCTCCTCCCAGAGTTCCCTACGGAAAATTAAACCATGTCCTAACCAAGATGGATATCATCAAAACAAAAAAAAATTACCAGTAAAGGAGTGTCTAATTGTAGACAAAATATTTTCAGATATATAAAATGGCAACAGAATCAAAGCCCATACGTAGAGCGATAATAGATACGGAGTTTATTACGATAATGAATGCAAAGGAGAATATCATATATTCGGCAGCCATGATAGTCGTGGACGAACAAGGAAAAGAGATATATGCAAATGAATGGGATTTAACCTACAACCTTAAAGGGTATGCACCCCACACTTATAAGTACGGACTAGCACTCGCGAATACCCCTAAATATCGCCCAGCTAGAGGAGAAGTTAAAACAAGATATAGAAAAAGAAGCGCAAAACAACTTGGTTGTTTGCAGTTATTAATAAGACGTTTGCAAATAAATCTTAACATCAAATATTTCTATTCTAAAGGACCTACGCAAACGGACCTCTTACTCCTTGATAAATGTAGAGCTCCAAAAATTTGTTATAATATCGAAAAGAATCCCCAATGTGTTAAGTATGAAGGCATACATCATCCCCTGTCGGAGATCCAATACTACAAACAATTTTTATTTGACCCGGAATCGGAGGAATACAAATCCCTAGGTAGTAAACTATTTTTAAAACGTATGAAAACACATCAAAGAAAAAGAGACGCATATAAAAATAACAGTAGGAAAGTTAAAAGAAGAGTCTAAAATGTAAATTTAGCGAAAGAAAAACATAATAACTATAATCTCCATAGTATCCTCAATGTAAGAGTTATTGTAGCTTCACCCGCAAGGTATTAGTCATTAAAATTAAAAATCAAAAACTTCCAGATATACGCTGACTTCTGACGATTGCTCATGCGTACAGCCTTCACCGAACCAACATAAAACGGAACTAACAACTTCACCGGTCTTTTCGTCGGAAAATCAGAAAGAGATAACCTGCTTGGAATGTTACTAACCTCCCTAGGTAGATAATTAATTTATTAATAAAATGAAGAAATTTTCCAGTTGCCCGCAATTAAATACACCACAGTTAGCGTCAGAAACACCACCTCTTAATTATCCACAACGCCTCGCGTATAAAAAATGTCATAGTCTAAATAATCTAAATAAGTTATTAAACGAATATGTATTAATAAAAGTAGCAGAAGAATTAGACTTTGTCACGTTACATTTTCTTCTAAAACCACCTAGAAATTCCCTAGATGACAGAGTAATCTTAAGAATAGTGGCAAGTTTAGTATATTGTAATTTCATCCCAAGGATGAGCCCCAAAACAATAGAAAAAACCAGATTGACAGCTATTATGACATTTAGAACTCTCTTAAACAAGATCCCAATGTTAAAATATCCCCTAATTGCTGAATTTATCGCAGAAAACCTGTGGCAAACCCAAGACGAACGTGGTATCGCGACAATATGGCCACTTAAATTTCTCACTTTACTAATCGATCGAGGGTATAACTTACTAAATGGAGGAAAATTCCTCAAAAGTTTGTATAAAAATTGCTGGAATTTTGACGGCGTAAACCCCGAAGTAAAGTCCAATACATTGGAAATTACCGCGCGAGATTACAATGACATAAAGAAAATTGTAATAAATCTTTTTGAAGAAGATGAAAATTTTGGATCCAAAGTATTTCCCAATTTCGATATTATTATACGTGAACAAAAATGTTGTAATGCATCACATATGCAATTAATTTTTAAAGTAGTGAAAGTCATAAATAATCGACTTTCCCTAGCCGAACAATGTCGTAAGGTAATTCGTGAAAACATGAACAAGAATAGCATAGCGAACACGTTGAATAACCTAGACCTCCCGAATGATCTGTTGGTCTATTTAATGCATATGGACACAAATGAAAATAACGAAAATAACACGGTATTTGAATTGAAATTTCTAAGCACAAATGTGTTAACATGGGAAATTCATCGCCTCAATACCATGCTAGCACGATTAGAAACACGGAAGAAACTACCGAAAGATACAGCAATCTTGAAATTGAATATAAATGAACATGGAAAAAATCATATTTATAAATAGAATTAAAATGTCCCTACAATGAGACCTATCATAAACCACCCTGTTTTAAAAGTTTACTCCCTTGAAAGTATACATATATAATGTAGATACAAAAAAAATTAAGTAACTTGATGAATTAGGATATATCCTATGATATGCTAAACCATATAATTACCTCAATGCTCTCGTGTAAAAGAATAATTTTTCATTAATGCAGAGTCTAATGATTTTACTTATAATAATGTCAATAAGGTCCTTAAGAGATTGATAACGAAAGTAGGCCACCCGTGTATTTGCCTATATTGTGTACGTTGTTTTGTGTGCAGAGATGCACTGGCAGTATATTTTTGCGTACGTTAAATGCTTACTTATTTATGTGCTATTTATCGAACAGAATACAAAAAAAAATATTTACGCCCCTTGGCAATTGTTAATTAAGTGTTTGAAGTGTATCTTAACTATTTAAAACAATATATAACCGCTACGGCAAAAGATAGAATATTCATAATAATTCCAATTTTAAGATGTCGTTTACCAACAAGACTGATCTGTAAGCCTAGAATTCCATAACAATTCTAATTTAAAGACGCCTTTCACCAACAAAGACTGTACTATGCTTCTAAAACAGTCTTGTTTAACTAATGATGTAAAATAGTTCAAAAATTAAATCAACAAAAAATCATCATAAAACGGCCCAATTTAAAATTATAAAAAGAAAAAAAAGAAAAAAATTAGTAAAGCAAATTTTCCAAAAATGGATAAAATTAATAACAGATTAATTTTAGAAACAAGAAAAAAGATGAGGCTTAAGAACATCATCATAATCCTCGTTGTTCACGCAGCAGCCCAAGATATTGTAAAACATGGAGTTATATTTAAGCATGAAAATTCGCTCCTGGCAAGCCATAATGCATGGAAAATTTTTATGAAATTGGATCCCAAACCATTTGAAACCTTATTTCAACAAGTAACGAGACTGGAGAAAAATACGAATGAACTCAAGGAATCCATATTTCAATTCCTAAGGTCAGATAAAGGATTGCAGGCCAGTAAAATGATGAATAGTAAGGACAACAAAGAATTCCAAGTCCCAACTCTCCCAAAATTAAAATCAAAATTTATAATAGATGATTTTGACAAAAAAATGGCGGAAATAGACATGGCACTAGGAACCAGTACCAGAGAAAATAGAAAGAAAAGGTCAACGAATAACGTTGAGAGCTTATCGAAGGATTTTACCGCGATGAAACCTGTAGAAAATACCAAACCATCGACTCCAAGAAAAGGAAAACTTTACGATGGAAATTACGCAATGCTAAATGAATTACCGAGCCTATGGACTTTTCTCAAGGAATTATGGCAGAACCATGCTGAGAAAAATGTTACAAAGCAAATATTATCAAAACTCGCAAAGGAGAAGGACTACAGACAAATTATTAACCTAAAAGAGTTGAAATTTTCAAATACACAGCAAGACAATAGAAATGAAAACCCTATCAAGGAGAAAGAAAAAGACACAAAAACAACCACGCCTGTTTATGAAAAATCAATAAGAGAAATACAATCTTCAATGTCGGAAACTACGACGAGCACGGTCCCAGAAACGAGCACGTTTAGTAAACATTCACCTGTAAATTTGACCACATTGACCTATCTGAAACCAACAATAATAACAAAATGGACTTGGTCCAAAGGGCCCACGTTTACGCGCACCCAGCCGAAATTCATATTTACTATAGGCATGAACGCAGGAACTCCAGTAAAACATACCGAGATACAAACAATAAAAGTACAAGCGGTTAAACCAAAAGAAAAGAAAAATAGTTATAAAAAAGAAGAAGAAAATGACTACGTACACCAGAAATGTTGGATCATAGACGGCAAACGCACTTGTGCTAGATTAGCAATGGCCGACGAGCCAGCAAAAGAAGATATTGAACCATTACCTGATCTAAGCGAGAAAAACGCCCAAAAAGTGTCAACCCACCAGGCATTTTTAATATTATACAGACAAAGATTACAAGCCTTGTTTGAACTATTTAATACAGAAATACAAAAATTAAAACAAAGTACGACGCGAATTTTTGAAGTATTTTTTCGAAGAAGCAAATATCGGAGATCGACAAGCCTAATTCCCATCATAGGAGAACTCGCCTCCCGCCTTTTTGGTTTAACAACGGAAGCAGACCTGAATATCCTAAGGGAAAACGTGAAAAAGCTGAATAATGCCATGAACATAACGTTACACGTCCAGAAAATACAAGCAAGTATAGCTAACTACCAAAGAGATAAAGTCGAAATGATATCCAAGAAAATCTCAAAAACTGTAAATGTAATGAATTACTTAAGGAATGAAGTAGATCGTGTGGTGACAGATTCAAGCCTTACCATGGTATCACTCGATATAATTACCATGTCATTACTAAATCTAGCAACTGACGTTAGCAAATTTGAGTTCGCTTTATTTGCCCTCACGGGAGGAACCTTGTCATACGACCGGGTAGACCCTTCCAACTTAAAAAGCATTCTAGATGAAATTAAAACACACCTAACGTTTGGTTTACATTTACCTATAGAACCAGAAGTATCAAATTTATTCCTTTACTATACAAAGCTAAAAGTACACATAACGGAAATAAACGAACAATTATTCGCAGTAGTGACAATTCCATTGATAAACCAACAATCGATATATGACTTGTACAAAATATCGACATTCCCCGCTAACATAAAGAAAACGAACTCATTCATGACTATCACACCTGAAGCTGACTATTTACTTGTTGATCAAGATAGACGGAAATATGCCCTAGCAAACCCCCAAGATTTAAAGGAGTGTGTGTCATTCAAAAACCTAGTTTGCCAACTTACGTTACCTATTTACAATGTCAAGTCTGGATCTTGTATGTTACATATATTCTTAAAAGACACGCAACAAGAAGAAATACCAGATTCGTGCGAAGCCTTAATAGGAAGTAATAAACGAGAAATACTCATACACCTGAGGAACGACCTTTGGTTATTTTCTGTTCCAAGAGAAACTGTTGGAATTTTATCTTGCTACAATAATACGGAGAAAATCGACCCAAGTTATAGAACCGAATTGCTACTACAAGATGTGGGTACGATAACTATAAAACAAGGATGTCGACTTGTAACTAAAGAATCAACAGTTCAAACACCGTTAATTACCACGAGTACGAATATAATAAGTCCTAAAATAATCGATTTTAAGGCAATCAACCTGTCGTATACTATTCCAAATATAGAGAGCGAGGAAATAAAAACCTCAATATGGTCAAAAATAGAAAATAATAAAGGAACGTTGACACTTACAAAAATAAAAGAAGCATTAGATTCCCAGATCCCCCTATTTACCAATGAAGACCAGAGATTAATGTACGTAGATGAGAGATACGGATTATTCTCAACCAATTTTTGGTGGAACATACTACTGACTGTATGTGTCGTTTTCGCGATTTCCTTAACTATAAGAGCCTTACTGAATTTCAATTATGGAAGAATTTTGAGAATAAGAAGGCAAGTCCCAAAGGAAGACCACAAAGAAGTGGCAGAAATGCAAAAATTAAACCTAGAACCCCGCGAAATCGCTTAAGCCAAGAAAAAGGGAAGACATTAGCAGACAAGTGGATATATTGAGGTCTCCATTCGTCCTTACTATGTCTATCTCCCTCCATGTAGTATCGTTTACGTAAAACCGTGTGGCTATGACGCTGCAACATGCGTTTCTTTTACAGCACGGACGTGCGTGAACAGTGCAGGCATGAAATGTGTTGTAAAGCCAGACCTCAAATTTAATGATGTAGCGTAAAATTTGTTTAAATGATTATTGTAATACTATGTAAAATTAGTTAGACGTTAAAAGAGATTTAAATAAGGTGTATACAATAGCGTATGCTAAAGAGCATAATGAGAAACCTTGTTTCATAAAAATTAATCTCATGTATCGTTATTATGATAACATAGGAGAAATTTCTATGTTTAGGAATTTCCAAGGGAAGCCTCATAAGTGTTCCCACACATGTAATAAAAATGTCATTTCTTTAAAAATCAATGTGCGTATATAATAATGTCAATGCATTTAAGTTGCCTTATAGAGTAAAATGTACCCAGTTGATGCATGACCCACTTGTGTCATGTTTACTCATCCTAAAGAACATGTGATTCTGCCGAGTTATTTTATTTCAGGAATTGGGACGACATACTAATCAGGCCAATGCATAAACCAGTGCAATCATATCCCAGTAGCACCTATTTTCATCACTTCTCAACCAACGAAGAGTACTCGCCACAAAACCCAAGGAAGCCTCATCCAAGCTTCGCACACCAAATTACGGATACATTTCGATCAAGGAAACGATGATCGTTCAACGAAGAGTAATTTCTTCAATTACAAATTGTATTATATATCAGGTAACAAGTCTCAAGTATCCAGTACTTTATAAACACAAAAAACCTGAGAATTCTACTATCTAACATAAGACATGAATGAATATATTATCTTTAATAATAAAATTGATGATCCAACTTTACCACGTTGAGTGTGTTAAAGAATCAAAATAAGAAAAGCTTTACACATCGATGATTTACACTTCGAGTCATCTTCGAATATTTCTCCATTACAAAGTTACAGAGACAATAGAAACATTACCGTAAACGTTATGAGATAATTTTTGAAGTATGAACTCGAAAACCGAATCATTGAAATCAAAATAATTCTAGTGACAACCCCTGAATGGCAATGTACTCCTACCACGAATCAGAGACAGTATGTTAAAGGAGTTACTAAAGTTTGATGTCGACGCGCTCCAAGTTTAAACGTCATTCTCTCACGATTTACCAAGGAATCACTATACAAGCTAATGGAAACTAGCCATGCATGAACAATTTTATGAACTATGATATTTAAGTGCACGAAGAAACAGTTTTACCAACAAATACATTATCTCCGTAATAAAAGTAACCGAAAGGTAACTACTATATACCGCTGTTTTTAAATAATCAGAATCTCTGTCATCAAACGTAATCCCAGTGCTCAAGACTTTAACAACAAAGCACCCTACAAGACATTTAAAAATAACAGGTGAAAACGAACCCTAATGGTGAAATTCTACGCACCTGCAATCAGAGATTTAATCATTTTGTCTGAGATGAACGCATCTACAATAAGACACTAATCTGTGAAGAAACTATATATGAAGTATCTTTTACGTTTCAACAGTACTAGCGAAGGACCATAATTTACAGCAAAAAAAACGAGTACGCTAAAGGACACGTATAGTGGTAAAATAGGTGTGAACTTATATCATGTTTTATTAACTTTGATAATTCAATGATATTCATATTATATTTGCATAACAAAACCCAGTGAAAATATTTCAATTACCTGTGAAAAGGGTAATCCAATAGTGAGTGTTATAAATTATTCATGTGTGTATCATTATATATATTTAGCTAGAATCATGTGTAGTATTGTAATATTATTCGTTTAGTTTAGCATAAGAAAGGAAACTTAGTTATTCTGTAGCTAGCTTAAAATAGAAAAAAAAAAACATAAAAGATAATCTTGAAAAAAAAAATTTTTAGTAGTAGTAGAATAAGATCAAGCTTACCAAATATTGATAGAAATATAGGAATTATCAGTGTTAGTTGTAGAAAAAAAAAAAAAAAACCTTGGTGTAAGTAGCTATCTTAGTCCGATAGAGGAAACCTAGCAGACTTAAAATAAGAAAAGTAATATAAGAAGAATTTTAATCGCTTAAGATCAAATAGACTTATAATAACATAAAGTCAGTTAAAATTGTATGAAACAAATAGTAGACAAATGCCAAAAAAAAAATTTAGAACCCGAAGGCAAGCAAATAATAATAACGGGACGTTATTCAAAATTGGGATGGGTGATATGTACCATGTACAATGTTTTACTTTAAAATATGAAAAGTTTACCTCATTTTAAATACGCTTCCGATGCAAATCAAACCCCCTTAATTAAGCTTGGAAATCTGCCTTAAATTCTCATTTATTTATCAGCCAAATATCCCTTTAAAAAGTTCAAAGCAAAAGGTGATTAATTTCAAATACCAAGAACTTCAAGAATACTCTGAATAGATCCGCATTCTTTGTTATACAAAACAAAGGAATCGTGAACATTTCCAAAGCGCTTTTGACAGATCTGAAAAGCAGAAAAATACGGGTTTTTTGCAAGCATAATACTAATGAGATGGATTTGAATTTCGCAGGAGTGCTTTGAAATACATAGTGGGACATTGTTTAAAACTTAGTTTAGAGAATTTAGAAGTACTCTCAGGAATGTGTATGTTTAATGATCAGAATATCGCGAAAAAAACTATTGGCTAGTTTTTGGCCGCATAATGTTTGATTTTGTCAGCATAAGAGTAAAGAGACGGGCCCTCCGTGTGGAGATGAACCAATCAGAAAATAGCGTTTATTGCTCAGAAGCAAACTTCGTGTTATATGGTAGAGAAGAAGTGTTTTTCGGGGCATTACGTGATTATTATGTTATGGGCATTCTGATGAAAATCACTGTATTATTGCCATTTGCCGTATTTGCTTTTGCCTACTGAAGTTTGAAGTTGTATGTTTAATCATGTAAGTCCAATAAACCTATTACTTTTTTATTTTTACAGTTTTATTTTATATGTTCGTATCTAGATTTCAAGAGTAGCCCTCTAGTTCGTATATTATCCATTGGTACGCTCCCTGGAATCTGATGACCTGTGAAGAATGCGTATGGGATTTATTTGACTAGCTCCCTATTTCTAACTCCCCCATGACATTTGGTGTAGTTCGGATGCCACATTCGGCGGAGTCAAAAGGTAATATTTAGAATGGTTGTAACTTCGGATTGAAGCCTCTCTGATCAAGTTGGTCACTTCGCAAGGAAAGTCAAATTCATTTGTTAACCTATTATTATATCTCCCAACAGAGAGAGGTACATTTCCACAACGTAACATCTGGCGCGGTCAAAGTGTGGTATATTTTAATAACGCCACTAATCTAAAAATTTATAACGCCACAATATCGAAACAAAAAAAAACAAGGGTTCTCGGAACTGGGAATCATATCAGAATCGAAACGTCGGTGAAATGAGAAATAGAGTCAGGAAAAGATCTTGCATGATCTCATTACTAATTTTTAGATACACAAAATTAAGCATTTGGGTGTATGTACACTTTTTACCATTTAAGTTTTATTAACTTCTTTAAAGTATTAAACCACCAGTAATAATTTTATTCGGATTTATCATCATCTTGACGAAGTCTTATAATTCATATCGAAACAAAAAAAAAAACGGGTTCTCGGAACTGGGAATCATATCAGAATCGAAACGACGGTGAAATGAGAAATAGAGTCAGGAAAAGATCTTGCATGATCTCATTACTAATTTTTAGATACACAAAATTAAGCATTTGGGTGTATTTACACTTTTTACCATTTAAGTTTTATTAACTTCTTTAAAGTATTAAACCACCAGTAATAATTTTATTCGGATTTATCATCATCTTGACGAAGTCTTATAATTCATATCCAAAAAAAACAAGGGTTCTCGGAACTGGGAATCATATCAGAATCGAAACGTCGGTGAAATGAGAAATAGAGTCGGGAAAAGATCTTTCATGATCTCATTACTAATTTTTAGATACACAAAATTAAGCATTTTGGTGTATGTACACTTTTTACCATTTAAGTTTTATTAACTTCTTTAAAGTATTAAACCACCAATAATAATTTTATTCGGATTTATCATCATCTTGACGAAGTCTTATAATTCATATCGAAACAAAAAAAAAGGATACTCGGAACCGGGAATCATATCAGAATCAAGACGTCAAGGTGGAATAAGAAACAGAGCCGGGGAAAGATCTTGCATGATCTCATTACTAATTTTTAGATACACAAAATTAAGGGTTTGCGTGTATGTACACTTTTCACCATTTAAGTTTTATTAACTTCTTTAAAGTATTAAACCACCAGTAATAATTTTTATTCTGATTATCATCATCTTGACGAAGTCTTATTATTCATATCGAAAAAAAACAAAAAACAAGGATTCTCGGAACCGGGAATCGTATCAGAATGGAGACCTCAGGGTGGGATCAAAAATAGAGTCGGGAAAAGATCTAGCGTGATCTCATTACTAATTTTTGGATACACAAAATCAAGTGTTTCTTTGTATGTACACTTTTACCATTTCAAGCTCTAAGAATTTCTTTAAAGTACTGAAATATTCAGTGTTAATTCCATTCTGTTTATGTTCATCCTGCAATTTCTTTTATGGACACCATTAAAAAAGCTAGTATTCTTGGAACAAGGAATCGTATCACAATCGAGACATTGAGCTGAAATCGGGATTAAGTCGTGAAAAGTTCTTCGTTAATCCCATTTCTGATCTTTAGATACACTAAAATCAGATGTTTGTGTGTATGTAGGCTACACTTCTAGCGAACTTTTTTAAAGTATTAAATCATTCAGTGTCAATTCTCTTCTGTTTATGGCTTCTGTGAAACGGAAATCGTGTTTGAATCGATACATTGAGCTGGAATCGGGATTAAAATCGGAATCGAGAATAAATTCAGGCATTGCCCCATAGCTAATTTTTAGGTACATTAACCGTTTGTGTGTGTATATGTAAAAATTTAACCATTTTAGTTTTATGGTTTTTTTCAAAGTATTAAATCAGTGAGTAATAATTGTATTCTTATTATCATTAATTTAGAATTGGGCCAAGGTTTTTGGACATTGGGATCCAGTATTGTTTACTATTGCTGATGTTAGAAAACAGGTTGAAGCTGCTAAAAATATTCGCCATTCACCTCAATAGACTATTTGCAATGGTCAAACGAATTAATCACTGCAGAGCCTTACTGAATAAAATTCCATCCAGCCTTTGTGGCTGTATTGGGGCCCCTGTAGTGGAAATTTGATGAACATTATGTTTTTCATTGGTCTCTCGCTAGATGGAGGAGCTGGTGGGAGCTATAGACCCGAAATCTATCAAGTCATCTCCTATGGGGAGCACTGGCCTTGGGAGCACGTGCTGTCTACCCGTCCTTTGAAGGTGATTTTTGGTAACTCGTTGGCTGACATTTGTTGAATGTGACCAAGCCATTGGCGTAGCGTTGCCAACGCTTTGAGATAAATTTTACCAGTTTTCTGACCAAAGGGTACCGAAAAGATTCTTTGTGGAACGATTATAGCATTCTAAGTCAGTTTCCATAGCACATGCAAAACACGAGAGTAAACTGAAAGGCCAGGAATTTTTTTTTTATTAATATCTTCATCCTCTCTCAGCATCGAATTTTGAGTGCCGTTCCTCGCCTGATGACTAGTTGTCTTTTTGGAGATTTATTTTTGTGCTACATCGATGGAAATCTCTTTTCTTTTGCTAAAATCCCTTAGAGGTGGCTTGAGGGGTCTCAGAAACTAAAAAAAAAAAAAAAAATAAAGCTTGATCCTGCAAATACAGTCCAAATGTACCGAAATATACCAGAATTTTGGACTGTATCTGATTCTGTTCAAATATATTGCAATGTTCCCGGACCTCTAAATTGCACCAAAAACGGTACAATTCTACAGCGTTGGAGACGCTGTAGCTGAGTTCTTGGCTTTTTCTCCGGTCCTTGATGGTACGGGAGCAATGAAAGAGTTTAAAGAGATCTTTATTCTGTACCCGGTCTAACTTAGGCAATCCTTGGTATGCGGCTATTGCATTTAGTTCCAACCGCGAAAATTCTTCATTCATCATCAGCCTTTATTGACCAGTTTTCACTTGAGTATAGACTACGGAAGATTATTAAATTGTTAAAGAGACGGACCTTCAAAGACGTCGCCAATACTTTGCTTTTCCATATTGGAAGTAGACCCTTGAAGCTCCAACTAGCCAAGTCTGGGCTAGTTGGAGTGTGAGGTAATTGATTAAGAATAATCGAGAATTTAATTCTTCATGGAAAATAAATTCGTTCATAAACATGGTCATGTTCAGAATTTGACGAATGGTGACCCAATAGAAACATTTTCAGATTTTGACCACCACCCTCTTCCCCGTAGGAAAAATACCATGCTCCTTTGTCACGTCTTGATGATGCAGAATTATAGTTAATCTATCAACAACTACATAGAACGAGCTAATTTAATAAGAAGAATCAAGATAGACTGAAATAAGATATGTAGACTATGAATAAAATAAATAATATGCCGAAAGTTATATGTACTTTCATTAAGAGGTATATATTGAATTGTATTTATATTTAATAATTGTATGATTGTTATTCATCACAATAGCTCTTGCTAAAGATATATATAATTAGTTATTTATATAGCTGAGTTTTTACAGTAAATAGTATCAGAACAAGTAGTAGTATACTTTAAAGTAAGTATTGTGTAGGCAAGCTAACTATTCTTATTTCTTTCTTCATAGGTTAATTTGGTCGACAAATTCTACCATCCAAAGAAGAAACTCCACAGTCGTACATATCGTATAGTTTATAGGCACATGGAAAAAACCTTAACTCAAGAAGAAGTTAATGGAGTTCATCACCTCGTAGAAGAAGCCGCAGAAAGAAGTTTAGAAGTAAAAATAAGATAAGCTAAACGTTTTTGTATGGATATTGTTGTATAAACTGCCAGTAAAACTTGTTGAAATATTTGTCGTAGTATATTTAATAGAACATATCTTGGCTGACGTGGAATTCATGGGATTGCGCCACCTGCCAATGTTGAAATTATGAGTGATGATGCACCAAAATGTAATCTTAAATATTATTGTATTATCTGTTTCTATATTCGCGCAAAAACTAGTCACAAAAACCAGAACTACGACTATGAACTTTCTTATCGGATGACCTTGAGAAACGGTGCCCCCTTGAAAAAGTTATACTACTACTACTACTAGGCCGACTACTACTACTACTAACAGCTCATCTTAGCACCAAGCCGTCTGAGGCCAACAAAGCTACGCATGCTCCTCCTTCATCATAATATATTCAAAGCCTCGCTCTTTACCCCCTCCCAGGAAGTTCCCATTTCCCTCAGATCTTTTCTAATGACATCCTCCAACCCCACCGCGGACGACCTGCTATTTTGTTTAGCCCTGGACGGTTGACTGAAAAGGACAATCTTTCGCAACCTGTCATCCTTCATCAGCAGAACATGCCCAAGCCATCTCAACCTTTCTGTCATTATAGCCCTAGAAAGGGGTATTGAACCACATTTTTCGTACAGCCTGCTGTTTGAAATACGATCAGTCTGCCGGGTACCCAAAACAGTCCGTAGGGAATTTCTTTGGAAAACCTCTAGCAAATCTTCGTCCGTTTTTTGGAGCACCCATAGGCCTACTTCAGAACTATATTTGACCACTGTTATCACTGTAGCTTCCAATATTCTAATCTTGGTTCACAGACTTATCTTCCTATTCTTCCAAACTTTTTTCATCTGTGAAAAACACACCCTGAGGCTTGGCTTTTAGACTTTTAACATCTTCATTGCTCCCACCGTCCTTACTAAAAAATACTACCAAGATAAGTGAAGTTGTCCACTTTATCAATCTTTTCGTTACCCAACATCACCTTTTCATCTTCATTTAATCCTAGCCTTAACGACTTAGTCTTCTTAACATTCATTAACAAACCCATTGTAGCACCAAGGACTCGCAAAATCTCTAAAAGTTCATTCATTTTGCTCACACTTACATCTAGGATGCTTAAATCACCAGCATAACCCAAATCCAGGAAAGTTTTTCTTCCCCATTTGATTTCGTGGTCTCCCATTGCCTTCCTTGTGCTCCTTAAGACAAAATCCATCGAAATGATCCATATAACATTCGCTCTTTACGCTAAAGTTTGACATTTTGTTTCAATTCTTTAAGAAGACTCCTGAAAGACAAGGACCGTTTTATTAGAATAATAAGCTTGTTAAAAAGTTATAAAAAATCCTTAGTGTAAAGAACGAGGTATTGAGAAGGGAGCAACGCTCCTCTATACTTAATAATTTCAGTTCGTTTTAAGTTCCGTTGTTGCTCCTTACTTTAAAAAAACTGTTCTTTTAATTTAATTTTTTTTTAAATAATGCCGGGGATCTGGCTCCTCTTATGTCTCCTGCCGGGCGCTGCTCGGTGTAGAGAGTGACGTCTGCCTCCTCCATTCACTTCGGTCCATGGCAAGCGTTTGCACATCGGTCAACCTGATATTTGCCATCGTCAGGAACTCGGACAGGCTGTCAGACCATTGTTTCTTCGGTCGGCCGCGAGGTTGCTTCCAACCGGCTTTGACAGGGTCGAAATCATGGATCGTTTTCGCAGGTATGTGTGGAGGCATTCGAAGTAGGTGTCCGAACCATCGTAGTGTTCGCTCGGCTGCTTGGGTCGAAAACCGAGACTGCTTGGTGAGCTGCAGCAGCTTCTCATTGCTGACGAAGTCGAACCATCGTAGACCTTCGATCTTCCTCAGGCTGTTCGACTGAAAGACATCAATTGCCTTGAGGGTTGCGGCTGAAGCTTGCCACGTCTCAGCTCCATAGAGCATCACAGAGCCGACGAGGGCGTTGAAAATCCGCAGCTTCGTTGTGCGACTGATGTTTGGTTTTCGCCAGAGGTGACGGTTCAGTCTGCCCATGGCAGAAGACGCTTTGGATATTCTCGCTTGTAGTTCTGAAAGAAGCGAGCCATCTGAAGAAATTATGGAGCCCAGGTTGGTGAACCTTTGGACAACTTCGATGCTAGTGGTGCTATCCAGGCTAACTGAAGGATTGGCAGCAGGGGAGGATGGGTCTATGGCCATAATTTTCGTTTTAGTCCAGTTTATCTGCAGTCCTACTTTTGCAGCCTTTTCTCGTAGGATTCGAAGCGCTTCCAGCAACTGCTCCATGGAGTCCGCCAGAATGGCCAAGTCATCGGCAAAATCAGCATCTGTAATGACACGATCTCCATACTTGAGTCCAAAGCTGAGACGTGAAGTAGTCCTTGTCATAACGTGGTCAATGATAACATTGAAGAGCTCTGGGGCCACTGCACATCCTTGGTGCACTCCTGTCGGGATTTGGAAGAACGGGCTGCGCCGGCCGTTCACTTGAACACAGCTCTCCGTCCCACGGTGTAGATCTTTGAAGTGTCTGCAGTATTTCTCAGGGAGGCCTGTCGTTTCTAGAATCCGCCAAAGAGCTTCTCGGTCCACTGAGTCGAACGCAGCACGGAAGTAGACGAAGGTAAAAAAAGCTTTTTGTCGGAACTCCGTAGCCTTTTTCTATGATTTGTCGGATCGTAAAAATCTGCTCGATGGTTGAACGGTCCGACATGAAACCAACTTGCTCCGGTCGCCGGATTTTACGAATGATATTTCGACATCGATCTAGCAGGACCAATGAGAAAAGTTTTCCAGGGACAGACAGTAGGGTTATTCCACGGTAGTTTGAGCAGTCGCTTCTAGAGCCTTTCCTCTTCCATAAAGGGATAATGACACCATTCCGCCAATCTTCGGGAATTATCTGGGTTTGCCAGATTGTAGAGAACAGGGTGTGGAGAAACAGGAGCATAACAGGACCTGCATATTTTAGCAGCTCCGAACTCAGGCCACAGATACCGGCAGCTTTATTGTTCTTGAGCCTTTTTACTGCATTTCCAATTTCTGAGGGGCTGAAAGGCTCGTCTGGAGGAGCATCTGCTTCGGGTCTTGGACTTCCAGGTTGGCTGGGACTATCAGTAGGAGGCATAGACGGGCTAGTGTTGTTCAGGAGTGAGCAGAAGTGATCCTTCCACCGCTCGAGACAAGAACCCTCATCAGAGAGAAGTGTCCCATTCCTGGATAGGACGGATCCCAATGCTGGTGTTTTATTTTCTGTGAGATCACGGAGGTGATTGAACAGGCTACCCATGTCTTTCTTTTTTGCTGCTAGTTCGATTTCATCGGCTTTCCTTGCAACAAACTCAGTTTGGTCTCGGTGAATAAGTCTGTTCCGCACTCCATTGAGCCTTCGATTGGTGGCCATGTCCCCAAGAAGTCTTGCCCTCCGCCTTTGCTCTATGACCTGCAGTGTTTCGTCAGTTAGCCACGATTTCTTCGGGAAGCTTCACTTGCCAAGCACCAGCTGTGCTGCTTCGCTGGTCTGCGATTTAAAATACTTCCAGGCGTCTTCGCTGCTGTTGAGTGTGCCAAGGAGCTCAAAGCGATTTGATATCTCAACACTATACTTCTGGCGAGTATCTGGCTCCTTTAGCTTCCCAGTATCCGCTGCTACTGGTTTTCTTTCCGATCGCTTTGCATGGAGGCGAAGCTGGAAATCAGCACACACAAGCCTGTGATCTGCATTTCAGAGCTCTGCTGATCTGTAAGTTCTGCAGTTCTTCAGCGATGATCTCCAGCGTTTAGAAATAATGACGTAGTCAATCATCTTCTTTGTGCGACCGTCGTTACTATACCACGTGTACTGGTGGATAGTCTTACGTTGAAAGTAGGTGTTTGCGATCACAAGTTCATGGGATCGGCACAGTTCGAGTAGGCGAAGGCCGTTATCGTTTCGTGGGTTGGGGGATAAGGTCCAATTAAGCCACGCCAAACACCCATATCATCTCGCACTGCAGCATTGAAGTCACCGAGAAGAACAGTGACATCGTGGGGGGACACTGTTGACAGACATCTGGACAGAGCAGAGTAGAACTCTTCCTTGGTTACGTCGTCGGAATCGTTGGTCGGGGCATAGCATACGAAAATTGTCATCTTGCCATGCTTGTGCCCAAAGCGGGCCTTCATTATTCTGTCCGATACAGCTTCGTGCAAGAGTAAGGCCTTTCTTGCACGGCCGTTTAGCGCGAGGCCAACACCATTTCTTCTCATGCTCCCTCCAGACCAGACTAACGAGTGATTATCGTCTATTCGCTCTTCTCCACTTCCAGTAAGACGGGTTTCTGTGAGACCTGCAATCGCCACTTTATTCTTACGAAGTTCTTGAGAAAGTAGGTTCTTTGATGCAGGTGCATTCAGGGTCAAAACATTCCAGGTGGCTATTCGAAGCCCCCTTTGGTCTAGAAGGTTAGTCTGTCAGTCTTTCTGACGTCGTCAGCATGTCCGTTGAGGCGCGATGGTCGAGATATTAAAAGGGGGTCCGGATCCGAGGCTATGTAGTCACTTTGCGTAGCACTTGATTTTCAGGTGGAGGGTCGCTAGCCCAACCGACCCTAGGCCTGGAATCTGATTAGAGCTAGGTTGAACCTAGATACTGAGTTTCCCGGGGTGGGCTCCACCCGCCACATGAGGTTGCAGCCACCCTGATTGGAGTGTTTAGTTAGGGGATGACCCCATATCCAGAGGCACGTGGTCAGCAGACAAGGTCTGCATCATTCCGGACGAACTCCATCCGCCTCCAGGCTCCTCCTCCATGGAAAATTCTCGTTCACCACGAAAAATTCCTCCATGAGAAGATTCTCCAACTTAACCGTTAACCCTTACCTCCAACTTACCCCTTCTCGCCGGACCCCCCCCCCCCCAAAAAAAAAATAACCTGTACCTCCCCAATGACCAATACTATATGTAAACAATGGGCAAAGCTCACAGCTTGTAGCCCTTCCCCTGGGGGATCAAATCATCCTCAAATTCATAGTTATTAGATCTTCCGATTATGCTAAATAAAATGGCTATTTAAAAATTTAGACTGCACCACTTTGCAGAAAAAAGGGATGTGAAAGGGAAGTAGCTGCCCTCCAATATTTTTGTTCACTTATGAAGGACACTAGAACTTTTGATTTCTCAATTTTCGAGGATCACTGGTTAGATACGCTCACCCCGGGGAAAAACATACAAAAAAAACCGCATCCGTGATCTTTCTTCTGGCAAAAATATGCAAAATTCCACATTTTTGTATGCAGGAGCTTGAAACCTCTACAGTAGCGTTCTGTGATATGCTGAATCTGATGGTACGATTTTCATTAAGGTCACTTGATTTTTTGGGGTATCTCCCTTCTTTTTTTCGAAAATCGGGCTATGTTCTCAGGCTCATAACTTTGTATGGTAATATTAAACTTGTTGAATCTACACTCCCCCCCCCTCCCTACCCCTGGGAATGTCCCTGGATGAATGTGTTCCATTAGCAGCTGTATACTCCAAGAACATGAAACATAGTAATAAAAGGTTAATAAATTTATTTGTAATTAAATAATAATAAATTAAAGCTGAATAAATTGAATATAAGACATTCCCATAATAGGGTTTGTTTAGAAAGGCTTATTTACAATCTGTATCGATACGAGGTTCAAACTAAAAGCACTTCCGATGATTTTTTTTTTTTAGTTAATTATTGTCGACTAAATCAATCACCAAAACCCATTTTTTTAGCTTTTTTAGCTCCATTTTTCATCGATTGTATTTATTGCCGCTCTATATAAAGATTACCTGAAACTATCGGGAGCAGCTTAGGGTTCTTTATTATATGTTTGGCAGAAAGGTTATAGGGCAAAAATTATAAAAATAGGCTGAATGACAGGGCAAAAATTATAGATGGCCTGTGTTATGCTTAGCGCTCTTACACAGACATAGACACACAAAAAAAGAGAGAAAGGATATTAATCTCACTTGTCAACACGTAGATAAATAACTGGAACATGATTCTTTCCGCGCCCTTCATCCTACTCTTTCCAGAAAAGTCGCCCCTCTCTTTTTGACCTTCTCTAACCAGAGATGGCCACACGCGCTATTGTAGCATTAAACGAAGCGTGATATATTACTACCTCCCCCTTCTCGGGCTATAATGCTCAAGCCTGTTCCTCCTCGAACACACCCCTCTTGAAGATTTCTCAGGTACAAGAAACCTCCATACATTTAAATATAATAATTTCAAGTGTCAAATCATAGAGCAATAATTGAAACAAGGATATCTGGGAGGTTTCCTTCTGCACAACCTCCAGGAAATTCCTCCACCCCACACCGTTCTTGACCCAATCCTGCCAGAAAGGGATCCTCATGCTGTAAGCACTCTAAATCAAGTGCCATATATTATCGTCTCCCCTCCAAGTAGCTAGCCGTAGCCTATATTTGAACCTTATCATATTGTTTGCGTACCCTCGGCAATTGCTTGTGTAGCCCTCAAGAATTTGCGGGCTACATTTTGTAGATTTTTTTATTTTGAATTATATCCAAGTTCACTAGGCCAGCAAACAGAGGTTAATTATAATTTAATTATGATAATTTACTTATTTCATCTTATAATTAAAAAATTGGTACTATTTCGTATCCTTTTTATATTGAAGTAATAATTATAGAGGAAAAAGGAGTAGATTTGAGGCGGGGAAGCTCCGCCTTAAAAAAAATTAATAAAAAAGATTCGTAACCAAATGATCCAGTAATTTGTTATTTTTCAATTTAAACTGTATGATAAATATTCGTCACTACGAAAAAAAAATTGGTCGAAAAAATCATTTGAGAGAGGTGCCTACGTCATCCCCGTTTAAGTTCCCTGTGGCTCCTGCCATGGTTTGTGGTTGCGGCTATTCGAAATCAAATGTAGAGCGAAAATGTCTTTTGGGAAGTTGTAGTTCGAAGTTGCTATGCTACACAGGAAACGATGGTAACTTTAGGCAATAGGAAAACCAAATAAGAGCACGGACATGTGCGGAGGGTGGGGATTTTGGGCCTGATACTTCAAATATATTCTGACAATATATTTCGGATAGTCGTGACTGAAACCTACTAGGTTATACCGCAAAAGAGGGTGCATGTGAAGTCTACCCCAGTAACGTCAATTCACGGAAATTAGGGGGATGGGGCAAGTGCGTGTTTTTCACTTTTTTGGGAGAGGTGCGGGCAGTTTTGTATTTTTTTTTTCTATTTTATAATTTCAAGTACCAGAAACAAAAAATTCAAAATATAAGAAGGGGCGAAAAATTGTTGGGTGGCAATTCCTCCCTGCCTTCCCCCAATTGACACCTCTGCCTTAGGCTATAAAAGATTTAGAGTGTGAAAATGTAGGAAAAGTGGGGTAGTATGACCTCTCCTTCCTCCTCAACGTGTCAACAATTTTGTGTTAGTCCCCAGATGCTCTTATATTTTTCAGGTTATTCCCCGTGTTTAGGGGGTTTCGACAATTATCCACCATCCCAATGTGTTAACCTTTCCTATAAACGTGCCTAACAGATTGATATTCAGGCAAGTGCGTACACAGGGGGTTTACCACCAGGGTGGAGGCACAAGTTTGAAACAACACATAAATAGACTACTAACGATGAAGACTATAAAATTCAGCCCCATTTTATCAAATCCTCATTAAAAAAAATCTCCCGTACACTCCAACCCTCCTTCAGTTCCTCTCAGGGGCGGAACCGGAATTTTTTTTAGGGGGGGGGGCAAAATAGGCTAATCTGATAAACTTGCGTTAGGAGCAAGTTTATTTAACGGAATCTTGCGTAATGAAGTAAATTACACTAATTAAGACTACGTTAGGGGGGCACCCCCTGGATCTGCCACTGGCTGCTCTCCATCTAACTCATAATTTATTCAACTAAACCGGTTCGACTCATCCTTTTTAAACTTAACTCATGCTCAGCTCAGAGAATGATGGACGGTATCGAGAGAAAAATCTTCAACCTCCCTCCCTGAGAAAACCAGAATAAATTGGATGCAAACTACCTTGAATGCACTTCATTCGTGAACCTCGATCTCCTCTCTGGGAATGACATATTTCTGTGCCCTCAAGTCAAGTACGGCCCCACCAAGAATCCGAAATTTCACTGAATTTCGGGTCAGTTCTTATTCAAGCATTGGTACTTACGTGTTATAGCGACCACACTCAAGTTCTTGATCTGAGTAAAACTGGTTCCCTGTCTGCATTCGGAGAAAATTAGCTTAGTCTCAGTAAGATAAACTACTATACAGATATATTTTAATTAAATATTTAATATATAGAGTTGGTTAGGTATTTAATATAACGCGTTTTGGGCCGCCTGCTTTCCTTAATTCTTTCTCTATTGCAGTTTTCATAATTTTGCTACTAAAGTATTATATTTTCATCATATTTCATTAGGTTTACCTAACTTCCCTATTTTGGTGTGGTCGCTATAATATGTAAGTACCCAAGTGTTTTTTATTACCCCCTCCCAAAACATGTCTATGTACGTGCCTGCTTTAAGCTGTAATAATTACATTTTTCAAGTACCAGTAAGTTGTGACCTTTGTAATTTGACGTATACCTGAAGCGGTAATCAATTAAAAATTAAAAATTCAACCCGAATTTGAGTCAGTCTTCCTTTAGCTTACATCCAATGAATCAGTGTTTTAGTTTCTCGGTTGTCAGTACCGACTTTATTGCGAAAATCAAATAAATGACGTAAAAATAAATTAATTACTTTTTATCAGAATTTTAGTTGGAATTTTTGTCGTCTGAAATTAGCAACTTATGATAATACTATGTAAATAGAATTAAGGAGGAAGTACGATAAAACATAGAACCTGAGTTCGTTGCTCTATTTGGTCTTGCCTTTGAGATAATCACGTTGTTGATAAATAACTGAATTGGAGATGGTTGACCTGGAGGCTGGTAAGTAATATATTTGTAAATAAATATGTAATTACTAAACGCTCAATGTTGATATAATTGTTGGTCTCTAAGCAACTTTTGTTTGTAACGATTTTTTTTTAGTTTGAGAGGGGGGGGGGGCAAGCATAGGAAATTCAAGAGGAGGAGGTGGAGGAACCTTCATGAGCATGTTAATTTTATATCTCAGGATCAGTGATGGTAGCAATTACTCACGCTGCTTGCTATTGATTTTTATAACGATCCCTGTCGGCAGAACTTCCGAATCCGCGGACACTTGGTCAAATCGTAACCTCACATGAGGAACGAGCTAAGATTGTTGCGAATGACGATATTAACCTGCAACTTAATGGAAGAAGATGATATCTCGATTTTGTGCTAATTGGAAGAGGAAAAATCTAATAGAAAATTAAAAATTTGCAAGGGGTCACCGATTTTCGGAAATCACATACACCAGGTGGTACGTGCCAACCTTGGTGGAACTGTATGGCATAAATGGCTTTCCGAGCCAGCAGACGAAAAATTGTTTCTTTTTCAATCGTAGAGGGTGATTTTTAGAATCCGGATGATTCTAGAAATTCACAACTCAATTGATGAAGCCCCAATTTTTGCTTCATTAGCACCAGGGTTGGATACTTCTCTGCTAAATTCTTTGAGTATCCTATCACATTAAATCTTTAAAAATGAACTAAGGAGTCAGAATTTATTAACTTCACCCTATGCAAATTCAGTACTATTAATGGATTATGGCAGTTTCACATTGTTTAAGGGCTAATAACGAGATTTAGCTAGCACCAAATTGAGCCAACTAGATTTTTCATATTAACCGAGAAATTCTAATTTGTGAATTGTCTTTCATTTATTCTGGCTTGGTTTTTCTATTCGTTGTTATTCATGTTTCTTCTGCTTTGTTAATTTTC
>CM051270.1:1808032-1833032 GCA_027921565.1 Artemia sinica | reverse complement strand
TAAGTTTTAATGTCGCTCCTTACTTTCAGTTAAAAAATTTGTTTTTTTTTTTAATTTCTGAACGTTTTTGAATTAATGCAGGTTTTGATTTTGGCTTTTCGTACATGAATAATCAAAACAAAATTTGCATATTAATTTTACTTTTATTTGGTTAAGTGGCTTTCTCGAATCTTGTTTAATTTTATTTACGAACGTTTTCATTTTTAATAAATATACGTAACTTACGAATTAACTTACGTAACAAACTTCTATATTCATAGATTTTTAATACGTATATTAGGGAGTTCGCCTCCTAGTCAATACCTTGCTCTTTAAGCTAAAGTTGAAATTTTTTTCTAATTCTTTAAAAATGACCCCTTAATCACAATCAGTTGAAATCAGTTGAAAAACTTGTTGTTTTATTTACTTAATTTCTTATCTTTTTGTTTATAATGCTGGGAAATCCGGCGCCCCCTTCATAGCAATGTCCCTTCCCCCATGAAAACTTCCTTCATGGAAAGATCCTCCCATATAACCCCCTACCCCCCCCCACCCACCTACCAGAAAAAATCCCCCCTGAAAACGTCTGTATACTTCCTAATAACCAATACTATATGTTAACATTGGGTAAAGTTCATAACTTTCAGCCTTCCCCCCGGGGACTTCGGAGGATTAAGTCATCCTAAGAGACATCGTTATCATATTTTCGACAATGCTGAACAAAATAGCTATCTCAAGATTTTGATCGGGTGGCTTTGGGAAAAAAATGAGCGTGGGAGGGGGCCTAGTCGCCCTTCATTTTTTGCTCACTTAAAAAGGGCACTAGAACTTTTAATTTCCGTTCCAATGAGCCCCCCACGATATTCTAGGACCATTGGGTCAATACGATCACCCCTGGGAAAAACAAACAAAAACAAATAAACACGCATCCGTGATCTTTCTTCTGACAAAAAATGCAAAATTCCACATTTTTGTAGATAGGTGCTTGAAGCCTCTACAGTAGGGTTCTCTGATACGCCGAATATGATGTGTGATTTTCATTAAGGTTCTATAATTTTTAGGGGTCTTTTCCCCTTTTTTCTAAAATCAGCCAAATTTTCTCAGGCGTGTAACTTTTGATGGGTAAGACCAAACTTGATGAAATATATATATTTGAAATCAGCATTAAAATCTGATTCTTTTGATGTATCTATTGGTATCAAAATTCCGTTTTTTAGAGTTTCGTTTACCATTGAGCCGGGTCGCTCTTTACTTACAGTTCGTTACCACGAACTGTTTGATTTATGTGCTGATTGTCCTCTAAAAATGGCAATCATTCAGGTTTGTAAATATGTCAGTAAAATAGTAAAGAATGGACATCAGTTTCTTGCTTATTTTGGGTGGGGGGGGGATTAAAACTTGTGTTATCACATTGTTCGTGTACCATCGAATATTGTGGTATATGGCTTTGTTTGCCTCACAATACTTTTGGAATTCGCAGGGACTCTTGAGCAATAGAACTAGTATTGAAGAATGGTATGTGTTTTTTTATCAGCAATAATGAGGGTTTGATAATGCCCCTCCACCTAAAGTTTATCTTGTAGGGCATTTTGTCCCGTCAAACTTAGAATCCATGCACCACACCATGCTTATTTGCACTGTGCATGTCAGACTTTGCACCAATTGTGGCACACTTGCACCATGCTTGGCGTGTGACACCTGGTGTATATGCTTCTTGGAATTGGGCGCCCCTCGGTGGAAACGAGAAATATAAAATTCCAAATATTTCGTTTTCTGTGTTTAATGGAAGAATAGGAAGATAAGTCTGCAAACCAAGATTAGAATATTAGATTACAAGATTAGAATATTATATTAAAGGTTGAGGTGGCTAGGGCACGTTGTGCGGATGAAGGATGACATATTGCCGAGGATTGTTCTTTTCGGCCAACTGTCTAGGGCTAAACGGAAAGCAGGTCGTCCTCGTCTGGGGTGGGAGGACGTCATAAAGAAAGATTTAAAGGAAATGGAAACTTCGTGGGCGGGTGTAAAAAGGGAGGCTTTGAATAGATTGGGGTGGAGGAGGAACGTGCGTAGCTGCGTTGGCCTCAGGTCGCTTGGTGTTGCAGTGAGTTGATAGCAGTAGTAATAGTTGATAGCAGTAGTAATATATATTAATATATATATATATATTAATATATATATATATATATATATATATATATATATATAATATATATATATATATATATATATATATATATATATATATATATATATATATATATATATATATATATATATATATATATATATATATATATATATAATTACAATAAATAACCGATTCAAACTCCAAACGAGCAGAAACTAAAAGGAGAAGGGCTAACGCCTCAAAAGATCAGAACATAATGTGCACTTTACTGAAAGCAATTCTTATTTTTAGCGGTGTCTTTCGATTTCTCCTAATATAAAAAAAATGACCCATAACAAACCGAGTTTGTTATATATATATATATATATATATATATATATATATATATATATATATATATATATATATATATATATATATATATATATATATATATATATATATATATATATATATATATATATATAATATATATATATATATATATATATATATATACAATATATATATATATATATATATATATATATATATATATATATATATATATATATATATATATATATATATATATATATATATATATATATATATATATATATATATATATATATATATATATATATATATATATAGCTTAGTTTCTTCTCGTTTTGAGAATTTCTCTTCGGTTTAGGGTTGATTTGTTTATTGATGGCGATTTACAGTAGTTTAACGATTGGAAAGTTATTTGACTCTATTTCTGCTCATCTTCGGTTTAATATAGCTCTTTACTTTTCTTTGAAAAACTTCTTTTGTTGAAAGAGTTTTTAACAATTTCCTCTCCTTTTGATTTGATAGTTTCAACTGAATACTTTTAGCTGTTTCCGATATATTGCTTTTATGTCCTTTTGATAGTGCACTCGCATAATGTGTTTTGATTTAGCCCAACATCCCCCTCAACAGTCTTTGAAAGTTCCACATTAATACCATTAGCCTTAGTAATAGTAGTACTAACAGCAGCAGTAGTACTACTACTTGTAGTAATAGCATGCAAATGGCACTTTCTTTTAGTTCAACGGACTCTGAAAGTTTCAACTTAAAGTTTCAGAATTCTATCGATCGGTTCAACCCTTTTCTTCTATTTTTTTTGGTTTTAAAGATTGGTCTAGAAAGTTTCGACTTAATACTCTAAGTTGTTTTTGAGCTACTGCTGGTATTGCCTTTTTAACAGACTGAATACACATAGCGTGTTTTAATCTAATTGAACATACCCCTCAAGATTTCCTAAAGATTTTTCCTTAATACCTCTAGCCATAGTACTAGTAGTAGTAGAAGTAGTATGCATATAGTTACTTTTGGTTGGTTCAGCATCAACTTGGACTGAAAGATTAATGGTCCAAGCTGTTCCTGGGATATAGCTGTTACGCCCTTTTAATAACCTTCATCCAAATACCGTATTTCAATTTATTTCGACATCCTCCTCAACGTTTCCTGGATATTCCACCACAATATCCTTAGCTTTAGTAGAACTAGAAGTAGTAGCTGCAGCAGTAAATAACATGAATTTTTTTTTTTTTTTAAATAAGGTTCTAAGCAGATTTTCCCAAACTTTTAAGTAAGCAAATTTTTTTTCAGGCTAGAAAAAACACGATACATAAATACACAATTATTGCTCACTTAAGGAGAGTAGATATACGAAGACACCCGAATTTCTTTTCGATTCTGCTAGAGTTTTATAACCTTGTTTAATAATTAATTAATAGTTTTGTCATTTTCTTTAGCGAATGAAGACAATTTTGGAAACGAAGAATGTAACACTGGCAAAGAAACATTGAACCAGTTTTCCCAAAGAATCCTTTTGGATGATGATAAACTGGTAAACTCTTATGTTTTTAAGATTTTTCGCCGTTTGTGATTATTACAAGAATGGTGTCATTTACCATTATTAAAGTTAGTATTGATCGCATAGAGAAACTTGAAAAATAATTATTACCGTAAAAGGGAAACAGCGACTATAAAAGACAATACTGTTTGCCATTAATAACCAACTACTTTTTTTTCGGAAAATACTCTTGACCACGTTTAGCTGGTTGAAGCAGGATGCTTGCCTACAAGTCTCAGTGTGTAGCATCTCGCTAATAAATTAAAGTAATAAATAATTTAATTACTATCATTTTGAAAGACATGAACCAAATACGGGTTAAAATCATGGAATATAAATTAATAAGCGAATGTATATATATATATATATATATATATATATATATATGATTGAGGCTCAAGATAGAGCAAAGGCTTTTAAAAGTTTCATCCAAGGTCGAGACTAAAACTCAAAACAACCGAACCTTTTGAAAAAAACCTAGTACTCACCTATGTCTGCTGTCTTATCTAGCAAGAGTGGCATGGCATCTCGAAAGATGGCTTGCGTTTTTTCCCCTAAAACTCTTAGCTCTAAAGTCCATCACATCAGAATTCTATCGATCGGTTCAACCCCTTTCTTCTACTTTGTTTGGTTTTAAAGATTTCCTTCAAAATGTGTTTTATCCTCTTTTCCCTATCATAGGCAGCGCAATCCCGCTGCTTAAGTAAAGAACGATGTTGGCACAATGTATTATTTTTTTTTCCCTTTAGACCACGGCACTTTGTATCAAAGGAGTGGTCGTAGAAACTTGGAAAAGGGCTCATTCGATTGGAAATTAGAACGGCTAGTGCCCTTTTTAATAGTCGAAAGTGATTGGAGGGCAACTAACCCCGCTCTCACGCCCACCTTTTCCCCAAACACATCCAATCAAATTTTGAGATAGCCATTTTGTTCAACGTAGTTGAAGTTCTGGAAATTAGGTCTTTCAGGATGACAACCCCTCAAAAGCCCTCAGGGCAAGGGTTGTAAATTATGCCCTGATGGCACATAAGGTTTCTATAGAACGCGTTGTCGTAGAAACTTCAAAAAGGGCTCATTCGATTCAAAATTGAAATGACTAGTGCCCTTTTTAATAGTCAAAAGTGATTGGAAGGCAACTAACACCCCTTGCACACCCACCATTTCCCCAAACACATCCAATCAAAATTTTAAGATAGCCATTTTGTTTCACGCAGTTTAAAGTTCAGGAAATTCTAGCTTTGAGCAGGACAATCCCCCCACAGTCTTCAGGGCAAGGTTTATAAGCTATGCCCTGGGGGCATATAAGTTTTTATTGAAATCTTTGTCGTAGAAACTTGAAAAGGGGCTCATTCGATTGGAAATTCAAAGGGCTAGTGCCCTTTTTAATAGTCGAAGGTGATTTAAGGGCAACTAACCCCGCTCTCACGCCCACCTTTTCCCCAAACACATCTAATCAAATTTTAGGATAGCGATTTTATTCAGCGTAGTTGAAAGTTCTGCAAATTATGTCTTTGAGAATAACAAGCCCCAACAGCCCTCAGGGCAAGGATAGTCAGTCAAGGTCTGACAAAGTAGTTGTAAGTTCTGGAAATTAGGTCTTTTAGGATGATGACCCCCTCAGAGTCCTCAGTGCAAGGTTTGTAAGTTATGCCCTGGGGGCATATAAGATTTATATAGAAAGTCGTTTTAGAAATTTCAGAAAGGGCTCATTGGATTGAAAATTTAAATTGCCCTTTTTAATAGTCGAAAGTGAGTGGAGAGTAATTAACCCCCCTCTCACGCCCACCATTTCCCCAAACACATTCAAATCAAAGTTTAGAGATAGCGATTTTTTTCAACGTAGTTGAAAGTTCTGGAAATTATATATTTAAGGATAACAAACCCCTCAGAGCCTCTAGGACAAAGGTTGTAAGTTATACCCTTGGGGCATATAAGTTCTTCTAGATAGAGTTGTCGTAAGAACTTCAAAAGGGGCTCATTCAATTGGAAATTGAGAGGGCTAGTGCCCTTTTTGATAGTCGAAAGTGATTGGAGGATAACTAACCCCCCTCTCACGCCCCATCATTCCAACAAACACATCCAATCAGAATTTTCAGATAGCCATTTTGTTCAACGTAGTAGAAAGTTCTGGAAATTAGGTCTTTGAGGATGACAACCCCCCCCATCCCTCAGGGCAAGGATTGTAAGTTATGCCCTGGGGGCATATAAGGTTTTTATTGAAAGAGTTGTCGTAGAAACTTCAAAAGGGCTCATTTTATTGGAAATTGAAAGGGCTAGTGCCTTTTAAATAGTAGAAAGTGATTGGAAAGTGACTAACGCCCCTCTCACGCCCATCATTTTCCAAAACACATCCAATCAAAACTTTGAGATAGCCATTTTGTTTAACGTAGTTGAAAGTTCTTGAAATTAGGTCTGCGAGGATGACAACCACCCTCACAGCCCTTAGGGTAAGGGTTGTAATTTATGTCCTGGGGACAAATAAGGTGTTATAGAAAGCTTTGTCGTAGAAACTCAAAAAGGGCTCATTGGATTGGAAATCGAAAGACATAGTGCCCTTTTTAATAGTCAAAAGTGATTGGAAGGCTTGACATTTTTTCCGGGTTGCAGCGGTAGCTAGCAACCTAGTAAGAGACGATCACGTCCAATGTTAAGAAATATAAAAACCCCTAACTCCTAAAAAAAAGAGTCAGATCAAAACAAAAAGTACACCATTAGAACCGCCTTGTCCGAAAACCCTATAAAGAAAACTTACCGCCCTTTGGCTTGAATAACAAAGAAAATATATTGGCTTGAAAATCAAGAAAATTGACTTCAACCACGTTATTCTCCACAAACAGGATATTTTTTTCTTTCTTTCTTCTTTTCCACAGATAGCTTGGCACTGGAACATCGTAGAGAGTTGTTCAATGGCTCATTTTAAAGGAAATCTCTAGATCTAGTGCTATTTGTACTTAATTTTTTTTAATTAATTATTTTTTACGAAAAACTTAATTTTTTTATATACAACATTGATCAATGACGTCATAGTCGTTGGATGTAGTTAGTATTACATAAAGGCTCGATCATCGAATTTAAACTGAAACTAAGTAAAGGACAATTATGCCTCCATATATTCACAGTGATGCATAATATTTCCCATTACATCTGTAAACTGTTCCACAGTTGCCGGTCCATACCTTGGAAGGTTTTCACTAAACATGCAACATTTCTTTTTGATATTACTATGAAGTTTTGCGGAAGCATCTCTAGCTGACTTTTCAACAAAATCTATTCTTTCAGAGATAATTTTAATCTTTAATTTTGAATATTTTTCGTAATCCCGGTAAAACATTCGTAAAATTTTTCTCAATTTACAAAGATCAGCCTGTGCGTTCTTTGCAGCTTGTGTAAACTGCAAAAATATTTATGGTATCCGAGCAATAGTTTGAATATTTCAATACAAGCTAGAAAAATACCTTAAAATGTTAAAATTAGTTTTATTTTTGGTTAGGTTCTAACTACCCGATGTGGGATTGACTATGTATTTTCAGACCAAAAAATTCCATTTTTTATATATTTTATTTTTCAGTTTAGAATCGCTAAAGTTATTATTCAAGCTGCAAAAATATTTATGATATCTGAGCAATAATTTTAATCTTTTCATTCAAACTAACAAAATACCTGAAAATTCAAAAATTAGTTTTATTTTTTGTTAGGTTATGGATACTCGATACGAGTTATAAGAAGTGTTAATTAGATGAAAATATAATAAAGAACGATACGCTAAAAGACAATCATTTCAAACAAGTAGCGAGGACACGTTTAAATATATAAGGAGATAAAACTCCTCCCTGTCTAACGCCTTTCCTAATAGCTACCGAATCAGAAGTATCTGACAGCCACTTAATACGCACATAAGAATTATCATACCAATATCGCAATGTAGAAATAACTGAATAATTGACTCCAGAACAAGCAAGGGAATAAAAAAAATAAATAAAAATAGGATCACTTTAAAAAAACGGCATTTTTATCACTTTTATCACTTGCCTTTTAATATTACAGTCTTTTCAAAGATATATGATTTATTAAGTAATTTTGCTAAAACAATGTGCATACAGGATCGATATTACAAATGAGAATTTTGTAAGTATTATCGGTATCATGGGTTTAGTGATAGCTGAAATACAAATTAAAAGAAATTGACCCCGTGTCACTTGGAACCACCAGCCTTTTGGTTAACGGTCAATTAGATAAGGGATCATTATAGTAAAGATCGATGTTGGTATAATGTATTATTTTTTGTTGTTGTTGTTGTTTTTTAGAGCAGGGCACTTCGTATCGAAGGAGTTGTCGTAAGAACTTCGAAAATCGAAAGGGCTGATGCCCTTTTTAATAGTCGAAGTGATTGGAGGGCAACTAATCCCCCTCCCTCGCCAACCCTCCCATTTGCCTTTATGTTTAAAAACTAAATGTTAGCTTAAGATTAAATCAAAATCCACTGTGTTAATGCTAATTCCCAATAGGCATCTCAGCAGTATCCCAAGAACGACTGAGGGTATTATGTTCAAAATTTCGGGGCTGCTTCTGCTTTTAAAATTTAGTATATCTATTTTAAGATAAGCCTTCATAATTCAAGCATCCAGAGAAACAGGTCAGTTTTTTTTAGTATATCTTTGCCTCTATGGTAATATATGGCACATTTTTCCATTTTCACTATCATTTTCACTTGATTTGGAAAAATGGATCCAACTTTGTTGGATCCCTTCCACTCCCACCCTCCCACGCCCACCCTCCCACGCCAACTTCCCACTTCTGCTCTTAAAATTTAACCAAATCAAAATAGCGTAAGTGTATCCAAGCTATCAAAGAAAGTAAACAGATTTTTTTGCGAATGGTATAAAGTTTTCCATTTCAGGTCAACTAGAGGAGGTATGTGACTAAATTAAACACTACTATTTGTGTCCAGATTTTTAAAAGGGTATATGTTGTTAAAAATTGCTGCAAATTTTTCTCCAGGATACAAATTGTAGGCCAAACTATAAAGTCTTAAAAAACGAAAAGATTTAAAGTTTTTTTTTCCCCTGAAAAGACTGTGTCAATATAAAATGAATAGAAATTAATTAAAAAAACTTCTTCTACACAATAAGTTTTTCAAAGAAAAGTAAAGAACTCCATTAAACAAAAATGAGCAAAAATAAAATCAAATAATCTACCAAGCGTGAAACTACCACAAATCAGCATCGATAAACAAATGAAACCCAAAACGAACAGAAATGGCTGAAAACCCCTATGCCTTCTCAAGGCCAGAACATAATTTGCACTTTACTGAAGAAAAAAAAACAAATGAATGCGCATTGTCAGTTTAATATACATACTGATATTTAGTAATCAAAATGTTAATTTTATTTGATTTATTAAAGTTATAAAAGTAAAAACATTTATATTATCATTTATATCAGTCATAGTTAATTAACATTAATTATCTATTGATTCCCAGAGACAATCACACCTTCAAAGGAAAACTACCCTTCTAAAGCTGTTTGATGCTATGTGTTTTTAGCTTTTTTTTATTGGTCACCAAGGGCTTATCCAGGATTTTGTTCGGGGGGGGGGGGGTATTTTTGTTATGAAGGGGGGAGGGCAAAGAATTTCGAAAAACACATCTAAAATTTGTTTATATGCTGTTTTCCTATTTTTTTACAAGAAGGAAAAAAATTTCGGGGAAGGTCGGGGGGGAGGGGCTCAAACCTGGTAACCTGTCCCTAGATAAGACTTTGTTTTTACCCTAAGTTTTTTTGTCCGATACCAAGGCTGTATCTAAAGGGGGGCATAGGGTTTGATCTCTCCCCCCCCCTCCCCTAATCTTGTCCAACTCGTAAAAACGTAACAAAAAGCATATGAGTTTGTTTATGTTTATTTTAGTGTACCCCCCCCCCCCCCCGAACAAAATAGTGGATGTGCTCTTGTTTAGTATCTCTTATTAACAAAAAAATGTGTACCAGCATATCGGGGTGTTTTTAGTTAAAATTGAATTCCGATTTTTCCTATTTTTTTTAGATTTAGGCTATATAAGTTTCTACTTACTTTAGAAACAGACTCGTTGATTTCATTTACAAATGCGTTTCATTCACTAGGATTTATACTTTTTTTAAATTTTTTATTAGGTTATTACTGGCTACCGCCTATCGAAACCAAAACTTATTTTCACATGGTTGTTAATTGTGTTGACTTGTGGAATTATTGGTCTTGTATTTCACTGGCAAAGGAAGTGGTATTTAGTTTTTACTAAGGTACTCTGTCCGCTGAGTGAAGCAGACGCTGTTCTAGTAAAGGTAAGTTTGCGCATTTTCTGTTTTTGGGGATTGGCTCTAGAATGTAGCGACAGGTTAACAAACACTGCTCTTAATAAGAAAAGTGGTTCGAGTTATACTTTCAAGTGTTTTATCCCAATGATTCGAAAGTAAAAGGGCTTATTTATTTACTTTGGCACATCAGATTATTCATTTTGTCGGGAAAAAATAACCGAAGAAGTTTAAAAAAGAGATAAAACATTTCTCTTAAAACGACTTCTCTTTAAGTTTCTTTTTCTTTTTTTCTAATTTTTTTTTTATTTTTCTTTTCTTTTTGTGTAGTTGGTTGGATTCTGCTTATTTTTTGATGACTGATCTTATGTTCCTTTTTTTACTCTCTTGAGTTAGTGTTTAAATGACACATATACCCTCTCGATCCTTTACAGGCCACGAAGCCTTTGCAGGAATTGTTGCAGGATCTCCCTGCCAAGTGAAAACAAAGCGACTTTGTCTTGTGAAATCTGGCTAGTTTGCCTGCTTAAAAGGGAAACTGTTGGAAAATTTCCTTTTGAATTTAACTATCTAAAAAAGATGTGCATTGAATCTTATGTCGGAATTTCAGATACACGCTTAAAAAATATCAATAGTACATTTCTATAAAGGAGCTTTTTTAACACAATTTCCCTGGCCCGAGATATGAATTTTTAGACTCTAACTCAAAATAGAAACCAACTGATATCAAGATGTTTTTTCATCTGATTTTTCATTTTTGTTGAGGGAAAATAACCAAAGAAGTTTAAAAAAAGAGAAAAAGCGCTATCTTAAAACCCACTCTCTCTTAAAACACCTTCTCTTTATATTTGTATAATTATTCTTTTTGTCTAAGTTATTTGAAGTCTGTTTATTTTTTGCTGACTGATCTTATATTCCCTTTTTTATTCTCTTGAGTTTGTGTTTAAATAACACCTGATCCGTCCTTTACAGTCCACCGAACATTTTCAGGAATTGTTGCTATATATTTATTGTGTCTTTAATTCTTTATGAGTGAATCATATGAAAATGAATCAACTTTCTCCTTATTATCTTTATTAAATAAAAAAAGTTTTTTTTAACTGAAAGTAAGGAGCAATATTAAAACTTAAAACGAACAGAAATTATTACGTATATCAGGGGGTTCGTCCCTTAGTCAATACCTCGCTCTTTACGCTAAAGTTTTAATTTTGTTGTCAGTTCTTTAAGAATGACCCCTGAATCACAAAAGCCGTTTAATTAGAATAAATAGCCCTTTTGAAAGTACTAAAAAAAAGTTTATAATTATAAACTCTCCCTTATATACTAAAAGGGAGTACTAATTATAATTGTTATTTTGTTGGCCAAAATAGAACCTAAATAATGGTTGACTAATTATCATAACTTGGACTCATTATGCAGACTGGCAGCTTTAAACTCTGTAGAATGGTGGTAGCAATTAATAAAAGAAGGAACCAATATATTGATAAACTGGACGCTATATAGACTTCTGAGAGTGTCAAAATAATTGTGTCAAAATGGGAGAAAGTAACGATCTCCAAAAGGCTTGATGTTCATGGAAATTATAGTTTAAATAGCATATCAGAGTGCAATTGGAACTAGCACTGTAGGAACTAGCACTAGAAACTAGCACTAGCACAATAGGAACTAGAACTAGCAATAGATTCTAACACCCATATGCAACGACATGGAATTTCGTATTTCCATCAAAATTCCAAAGTCAATCAAAATTCCAAAGAGAAAAATTTTTACAGACAGAGCTGTTACACTGCCTAAGCAAAGGGCGAAGTGGACTCTATGTTTTATTATTATAATTTTTTCCCCAATGTACTTCAGATAGAAGTTGTCGTAGAAACTTCGGAGAGAGCTTATTTGATTGGAAATTGAAAGTTCTAGTGCACTTTCAAAAGTTAAAAGTGGTTGGACCTTCCTCCCTGGGAGTGTGGCTGATTTGATGGAGGTGGCGAGAAGGAAGAAGAATTCTTCAAAAGAAGAATTTTCTAAATCTTCTAGTAAAATATCTTATCCCACAAATCACGAACTGACTTTTCATATTATTAGTTTTAAGTTTCAGATTGATTTTGCGGCACAAAAGCAAGTTGGATTTTGGGTCATCTTCTGAATGTAGTGAAAAATAGACCTATCCACCAATTCCCAAATGCCAATGAAACAGCGCAAGAATAATAATAATTTTGTATGTTGTAAAAATTTGAAAGCATTATTTGGCTACCTTTAATTCAATAAAATGACTACTATTCTGCAAAAAAATGACAAAATTTTTGAAAATAACAATAAATTCAACTAAAACTAATTATCAGTTCAAATTTCGCATGTACGTGCTCCGTTCAGAAAATGTAAAGATGATAGATTAATCGCTAGATTTATTCAACAACCAACAATTCAACAATAGATTCAAACGACAAAACAAGCTTTTTATTGTAGAAAAGTAGAGTACCTTTTCTGAATCCGTCTAATAGATAATAGGTTTTAAAATCATGGACACAAAAGAAAAGTTTTTTTTGGAAAGAAGAACTTTCAAGGCCCCACGGGAGACGAGTCTTCCCTTAAATACTTCAAATTGCGACTTTCGACCGAAACATCTTTTTTTTCGTTGTAATTATAAGTGTTGTTTCAAAAAGTTCCGTGCGAAAGTCCTAATAATCCGAAATTAATTAATTTTAATATTTTTTGTGATATTTTGTATTCGAATTTTGTTAATAAATGAATTTTTTTTTAATAAATGAAAATTTTGTTAAAATTTTGTCAAAATAAGTCCCATAATTGCCAGACTTCGCATAAAAAAACTCACCTCAAAACTTCTTTTTTTAGGAGGTGTCGAAAAACTTAAAAAAGAGATCTAAACTCTAAAAGACCAATCATTCCTCACTGAGAAATACACAGGAAATGTTTAACGGGGTTTAGGTGTTTTTTGGGATTACCACCCCCCATAAAGCCTCCCCCCTTGTTATCTGTTAAATTGTTGTATCAACACTTGCAAATTGATTGGTATAGTCCTAGAATGGTGGTTTAAAAATTTGACTGAAGAATAACCCAGTTTCTCTGGCCCTTATTTTCTTTTATGTAGTTACAAGTGACTAAATGGACTGAATGCATTTGTAAAATATACATGGTAGAAGATTATCTAGGATTTGAAAGAACAATTTGCGAATGAAAGAACACAATTGCAGAAGTGTGGACCCCCTTTTTTCGTCAATGGAATGAATTTTCCCTGCTAAGTAACCTTTTGTTGTGTAAAGTTAAACTTAACAAATTTTATGTCTTTAGAAATTATCATCAAAAGTCAATTCTTATAAAGTATTTATTGCCATCGAAACTTTTCTTCAAAGTTTCGGTTACTGTAAACAACAGTCGCTCTTTATTTACAGTACGTTGCCGCATAACTGTTTAATGTATAAAAATCCACATAAATTTTAAAATTTCCATTTAAATATCGATAAAAGAAAATTCCTGGTAGTACTTGCCTTCCCCTCCTGAAAAGTTTTTTGACAACGCTCTGTCCCCCCATGCCTCTTTGCCTCTCCATTTGTATGCTGGAAAGTATATTAATGTAATCTTGTTCGTTTAAAAAAAAAAAAAAAATACTATTTTGAAAGTAGCTTTCACTCAGAAGCACCTATTTACAGGGTTAATCGAAATGAAGGGAGATTAGAGATCAATATGTACATCCTCCTCCAGATCCTTTCCTATATTTGCCTGCATACTCACGGAAGGATAGAATGTTTAGGTGTAAAAATAGACTTTTTGAGGCATAAGGCATCCACACCCCACCTATGAAATCACCCAATTACACTAACCACACGGTGTTATAGCCTTTGAAACTAGGAACCCGATATATAGTTTCAACAGTTTTTAATTTATTGGCTACTACATAACTCACAATTGTTAGCAAATTTGCCTCCGAGTCAAAATTATAGTTTGTTGCCAACAATCTTAATTAAACGGCCACAATTGTGGCACAATCTTTTTGGCTGCGTAAAACGGCAAATTCTAACCCCGTTCTAACGTCTAACGTTCTAACGTTCTAACTGTCTTCCAATTTACGCACTTTTCGTCCATTTTATTACCAAAAATCCTCTTTTCTATAGTAGCCATCTCCGAATCAAAATCTAGGATATGGCTTAACCACCAATTTCAATCCATAACAGGTCATGTATGAGAGGGGGCAATGCTCTTATTACTTAAGACGCAAGATTGAAGCCAGAAATCTCAATTTGTGTAGTGAGTTTAAAAGTGTGTCGGTTACATTTCGGTGATATTTTTAAAACAAGAATATATCATGCAGATCACGATTGGGATCATCAATTCTCTGAAAATAAGGAAACAGTTTTAATTTCCTCCTAATAATTTAAAGAATGTAATTGTTTATTGCTGATCGGATAAGATCAATTCTGAAATAACGTTAAATAGCACGTATTTGTAGGTAAGTCATGTGAGTTTTCTTCGAGAGTTAAAATTACCAATTATTTCCGCCCTCTGGGGCATGGGCGCCGGCAAGGGGGAGGGGAGGGGTCAGGGGGCCATGCTCCCCCCTCCCGCCCCCTGGAAATTCGGGACTATAAAGTAATTATAAGGAAACCAAGGAAAGAGAGCAGAATAGGGAAAAATGTTTGTTGCCCCATTGTTGGCTGCCTGCCAATAGATTTTGACCCATAAAAAGGAAAATATAAGTTCTAATTTTTGACTGAGTAACCTCTAACCGGTTTTCCATAAACACTTTTCTTCACGATCCTCGTCAATAATGAAAGTAAAAGAGCCCAACTATTGATAACATTCAGTCAAAGAATCATCTTTTTATGGTGATCTTAAGTATATATTTGTTTATTAGTAATTAGTGCAGTTATTAGAACACAAGAAAGTTCGTACAGTCATAGAAAACACAAGGAAAACAACTTATGAGGGGCAATTCCGGTAAGAATATGCCGTCAACTTTTGCTTGCACTGAAAGAGTAGCCTACCCATTAGCTGATATATGAAGCCACTATAACCAGAAATGTTTCCCCTTGACGGAACGCTAGGAATTTCTGTATTTCCCCCTGAGCGGATACGTTTTTGAGTTTTCCAATTTTTGAAAAACACATATCAATTTTTTTGTTTTTAGGAGTGATTGTATTTATCTATTTGTCACTTTGGAAAAGATTTAATTTTTTACCATTATGAAGTATAAAAGTGTCGAATGTATTGGCTTTTGGCATTCAAAATTAAATTAAAAATATTGAACTATGATTTTTTATTTGATTTTCTTAATCTTAGTTTTGATGTTTTACTTTCAACAAACTACTTTGATAATGCGTTACTTTTTATAAACACTGAGTCTAAAGGCATTAAATATTTTGATGGCCAAGTTCAAAACTGTCGATATTGTAAAAATATATCCGTCCAACACTTCAGCATTGCTCAACAGGAATTAATGCTGGGAGTTTGTATCTTAGTTTTTGTATGTAGGCTATTATTTTCTGTATTTTTTGTAACTACTTAATTTTTTCATTTTTAAATACTTTTACTTTAATTGTCATGCTTCTTCTATTGCCTTTAGAAAATTGTTTGTCTCTAAGCTTCATTAAACAAAGAAAATAAAACAATTTTTTTCAACTCAAAGTAAGGAGCAGCATTAAAACTTAAAACGAAGAGAAATTATTACGTATATGACGGTGGTTGCTCCCCTCCTCAACACCTCGCTCTTCAAGCCACAGTTTTTTGGCGCTTTAAAAAAAGTTACTTATTGTTCTGATTAAACGACCCTTGTGTTTTAGGAATCGTTTTTAAAGAATTGGGACAAAATTTAAACTTTATCGCAAAGACCGAGATGTTAAAGAGGGGGCAACCCCCCTCATATGCGTAATAATATCTGTTCGTTTTAAGTTTTAATGTTGCTCCTTACTTTCAGTTGAAAAAATTTTTTATTTAATTTTTAATCGTTTTTTAAATAACGCCAGGATACCTGGCCACACCTGCACGGAAAAATCCTCCTCCCCATAGAAATACCCTCTGGACAATTCAATCCTGGCGAAAATTTACCCCAGACAATTAGCCTTAACATCTCCACGCGTAGAATTAAATCGGTAAAGAGAAAGCAAGGCATATACAGAAATTTCGTATATGAATTCTGGCAATTTCGCCCAGCGTAAAATTTCTCCTGAAAATTTCACTCCCATGGAAACTATCCTCTCTTTGAAAATTCTCCCAGCGGAAAATTCGTCCTCCCCTCCCCAGCCGAGAAATGTATGCATACTTCCCAATAACAAATAAAACAAAGGGAGATTTTTATAACTTAAAAACCTTTCCCCTGGAACTTTAGGGGGTCATTTTATCTCCAAAGACGTAGTTATTGGGCCTTTCAACTATGCTGAAGAAAAAAGCTATCTCAAAATTTTGATCGGACGATTTTTGGAAAATAGTGACGTGGGAGGGGGCCTAGTTGCCCTCCAATTTCTTGGCCACTTAAAAAGGGGACAAGAACTTTTCATTTCCATTAGAATGAGCCCTATCCGGACGTTCTAGGCCCACTGGGTCAATACGACCACCCCTGGAAAAAAAACAACAACAAAAAAAAAACAAATAAACACGCATCCGTGATTTATCTTCTGGTAAAAATTACAAAATTCCACATTTTTGCAGATATGAGCTTGAAACATCTACAATAGGGTTGTTTGATACGCTGAATCTGATGGTGTTATTTTCATTAAAATTATATGACTTAAAGGGGGTCTTTCCCCCTTTTTCCGAAAATCAGACAAATTTTCTCAGGCTCGTAGCTTTTGATGGGTAAGACTAAACTTAATGAAACATATATATTTGAAATCAGCATAATGAGCCAATTTTTTTGATATATTAGTTGGTATCAAAATTCAGTTTTTTAGAGTTTCGGTTACTATTGAGCTGGGTCGCTCCGTACTTCCACTTAATTACCACCAACTGTTTAATTACTCATCAAAATCCAAACAGAGATCATTGAAATATTGATCGTTTTTTCTGCGTTACCAAAAGCACTGTATTCATAAAATTTTACAGTTTCATGAAATGTTATTAAACAAATAGAAAAGGACTTTCAACTAAAGTAAGGAGCAAGTATACAACTTAAAACAAATATAAGTTACTCTGTATATAAGGGGGACTGACCCATTTTTGACAACTTGTTCATTAAAAAAAAAAGTTTTTTAGTGCTTTGAAAAATGTTTTTTTTTCTAATTGCAAATTTTCTAAAAAAAATTGGAAAAAAGCCAAACTGCACAGTAAAGAGTAAGGAGCTAAGGAGGAGACAGCCCCCTTCATACAACGAATAATCTGTTCAAATAGGTTTCAAATCTATTCCTTGCTTTTAGTTGAAAAGCTCTTTTTTTATTTAATTTCTGATTATTTTCCAAACCATACCCAGGCCTAACCAAGATATAATTTGAGATACCAGTCCCTTAAATCCCTGGTCAATTGCTTTTAAAATGTGTAAATCAAAATTTGTACGTTGATTAGTACCGTTCTACGTTTAAATTTCCAATTTCAATTATGGGTAAAATTTGAATATACTTAAAAAATTGGTGATGAATAATAATTTTGGTAAAAAGTCCGTGTTAATATTACTACTAAAGAATTTTGGTTGGATGAAAAGCAGGATTATTGTTTCTATGGATCGAAATTCTGTGAGGCTTTTGATCTTCTACATAATTGAAGCCATCACAACCTCTACAATAGGATTTTCTATCGATAAATAAATTCCATATGTCTTTTTAAAATACATTGAAATACTTCATATAAATTAAAAAAAAATATTACCATTGAAAATTTCTGAAAACTAAGTTCCTAGCAGTATTTGCTACCCCATAGAAATTTCATGGCGGGGTGATGACGGCCTGCCTTGCCCTTCTCACCTCTGTGGTGGTAGATATGGGAATGTAAAATGTTAGCTGTATAGAGAAACATTCTAATTAATTCCTAATCCCCTTTCCTCTCTCAACATTCATCCGAAGCCCCATGAAGAGTAAGCAGTTTGTCCATTAAATATTTACTTTTGTAGGAATCTACCCTACCCCCACCTAGGCAATGACTTACACCCCTTCATTATAGCTGATACGCAATAACAGATCACCAAATGTAGCATAATTTCATTACAAATAAAGCGAATCAACTTGATTGAATCCAGTACTAACACCGTGTGGCATTACTTCTTTTGCAACTGGGAAGCCTAAAATATAGTTATTGATACTTTTGAATCAATTAGCTTCTCAGGATTTTAAATTGATTGCAAATTTTTCCTCTTCGGGGTAAAGTCGTAGTTTGGTGCCATAAACCACCTAAACTTTCACCCAACCAACAGTGCTGTTTTGGCGTCTGCCCCCGGGAAATTTTCTGCCGGCGCCCTTGCTCTGGGGCGTTGGAAAAAACTTGATCTGTTTTGCTTACATTACTTTGCATTTCTGAGCCTTCAAGAGGGGCAGGGGACTGGCCCCATTCACCCTCAAAATATCTATGCATACGTTTTATACGTTGTCGTTTTGATTTTTGATTTTACACAAATCATTAATGAATATGACTGGTCAGTACAGCACGATCCACGCCACCAATAGTAACCAGAAATCTTTGAAAAACAGTTTGAAAATAACAGAATTTAAAATAAAGATTTCGATTTTTATGCTGATTCCGGAAATTTAATATTCATTAACTTTAAAGTTACTCCATCAACAGTTATTAGTAGAAGAATATTTCGATTAAAAAAGGGTTAAAAAAGATCCTGATCGGAATTGTGCTATCAAATTCACTTTTCGCAAAAACTCTAAAGAGGAGGTTTGAATACCTGGTAAAATTTTACAAAATTTTACGTAATTTTACCAAGAAGGACGTCGCGGATGTAGTTTTTTTTTTCTCAGTGGGGGTGATCATATCAAAGCAGTGTATATAGCGTTGGCTTCAATGTATTACTATTTATTTATTTATTTTTCACAGGCCCTTCATATGGAAGTGGTGGTTTTATATACTTTGGAAAGGCTCATTCGATTTAAAATTGAAAGTTCTAGTGCCCTTTTTAAGAATCAAAAATGATCGGAGGGCAAACAGCCCTCCCACGTACCATTTTTTTCCCCAAATGCATCAGATCAAAATTTTTAGATATCTGTTTTATTCAAAACAGTTCAAATGCCAAATAATCATGCCTTCGGGTTGGCAGAACCGATTGCCTCCGGGTCAAGGGCTGTAAGTTGTCCATTGTTAACGTATAAGGTTCTTATGGAAAAGATGGTTGTATAAACTTCGGAGGAGGCTCATCAGGTCGAAAGCCGCAAGCTTTAGTTCCCTTTTTAAGAGTCAAAAGTGATCAGAGGGCAACAAAAAGCAGCCCCCAAGTCTTTTTTTTTCCCAAATGCATCCAATCAAAATTCCGAGATATACATTTCACGAGTTATAGTGCCTTTATTCTGCATCAAAAGTGATCATAGGGCAACTACCCTCCTCCCATGCTGTTTTCCCCAAAATGCATAAGATTATAATTTTGATATACCCATTTTTCGAAATAGCCCAAAGGTCAAATTACTTGCACCTAGGTTGACAACCCCCCCCCCCCCTCATCAGCCCCAAGGGCGAGGGCGGTTAGTTATGAAAGTTGTTCATTGCTAACCTATAAGTTTTTATTAGGAAGAGGGCATGTTTGATCCTGCGTTAAAGAAGGCCTTGAAAAGGCCTGGGGGCATTAAGGTGAAACTTCAATGAAATGTTGAGAAGGATGCCGAACAGAGTCAAAACGTGCTATATACTTGCTGGCTGTGAAAATGGAATAGTAGTAGCACCTAAAGAACGACTGAGGTATGAAACTTTCAATGTATGTTGATGAGATGTTGGAAGGGGAACCACCCCTCTCCCTTCTTGCCCTTTTGAGATTTCCCCTCTGTTCAACACTGGTCGAAATTTTGTAATTGCCATTTTGTTCAAACTAGTCAAAAGGTCTAAAATCCATACCTCCAGGGATGCCCTTTCTCCCCTAACCCTGGGGCAAGCATTGTAAATTATGAAATGTGCCGATTGTTTACATTCAGGATTACATTCCTGAAATAATTATAATTTTATTTTTTATAAATAAATGTTTTAATTACTAATTATAATTATAAAAGTAATTACCAATTACTAATTATAAAAGGGAAAATATTTGATTCTGAGTGTTTCCGAGAAGGCTAAGGACATTAATTTGAGAGTTTGGAGAATCTTGAGGGGTAGTTTATATCAAACAGTTCTAGGCAACGAACTGTAAGTTCGTTACAGGTCGTTACCACGAACTGTAAGTAAGGATTGACCCGGCTCCATAGTAACCGAAACTCTAAAAAACGGAATTGTGATACCAATAGATACATCAAAAGAATCACATTTTTATGCTGATTTCAAATATATAAGTTTCCTCAAGTTTAGTCAAGTTTAGTTCCCATTAAAAGTAACGCGCCTGCGAAAATTTGCCTTATTTTCGAAAAAAGGGGGAAACACCCCCTATAGAACCTTGATGAAAATAACACCATCAGATTCAGTGCATCAGAGGACCCTAATGTAGAGGTTTCAAGCTCCTATCCACAAAAATGTGGAATTTCCTATTTTTTGCCAGAAGAAAGATCACGGATGCGTGTTTATTGTTTTTTTTCCCCAGGAGTGATCGTATCGACCCAGTAGTCCTGGAATATAGCAGGAGGGTTCATTTGAATGGAAACTAATAGTTCTAATGCCATTTTTAAGTGACCAAAAAAATAGAGGCCAACTAGCCCCTCCCACCCCCATTTTTCCCCCAAAGTCACCCGATCAAAACTTTGAGGTAGCCATTTTGTTCAGTATGGTCGAAAATATAGTAACTATGTCTTTGAGGATAATTTAATCCCCCACAGTCCCCGGGGGAAGGGCTGCAAGTTATGAACTTTGCCCAATGTTTACATATAGTATTGGTTATTGGGAAATATACAGACGTTTTCAGGAGGGATTTTTTCTGGTAGTGGGGGGGGGGGTCTGGTCGGGGGTTATGTGGAAGGATCTTTCCATGGAGGAAGGGACGTTGCTATGAAGGGGGCACCAAATTTCCCAGCATTATTTAAATAAACGATCAGAAATTAAATTAAAAAAAAACACGTTTTTCAACTGAAAGTAAGGAGCAACATCAAAACTTAAGCGAACAGAAATCATTACGTATATGATTGGGTTCTGCCCCTAGTCAATACCTCACTCTTTACACAAAAGTTTTTTTTTAGTCATTTCATAAGAGTTATTTATTCTAATTAACGGCCTTTGTGATTAAGGGGTCATTTTTAAAGAATTGGAAGAAAATTCGAACTTTAGCGGAAAGAGCGAGGTATTGACTAGGGGGCGAACCCCCTAATATACGCAATAAAAACATACCAATATAGAAGTTAGTTACGTAAGTTAATTAGTAAATTACGTATATTTATTACTAATAAAGAAGTTCGTAAATAAAATTATACATATTTCGAGAAAGCCATTTCACCAAAAAAAAGTAAAATTAATATGTAAATTTCCTTGTAATTATTCATGTACGGTGAGCCAAAATCAAAACCGGCATTAATTCAAAAATCTTCAGAAATTAAATAAAAAAAACAAGTTTTTTTTAATTGAAAGTAAGGAGCGACGTTAAAACTTAAAACAAACAGAAATTATTCCGTATTTGAAAGGGGCTGTCCCCTCCTCAACGCCTCGCTCTGTACGCTAAAGTTTTTTATTGTTTAAAAAAATAAAGTCGTGAGACAGAGTCAAACTTTAGCGTAAAGAGCGAGGCGTTGAGGAGGGGACAGCCCCTTTCAAATACAGGATAATTTCTGTTCGTTTTAAGTTTTAATGTCGCTCCTAACTTTCAATTAAAAATTTTTTTATTTTATTTAATTAAATCAAAACGGCACTATTTACATCCAGTTTATCAAAAGGAGGATCTGCAATATTTTAAGAACGGATGAGGGCATTAAGTTGATACTTTACTTGACATGTTGAGGGGAATATTGAAAATGGTTGGAGGTTGTGCCTTTTTTGGTTTACCCCATTCCAAAATATTCCATCAATATTTTGAAATAGGCACCTTGTTCAAAATAATCTAATAATCGTTCCAAAGGTTAAATAACTATGCCTATGGGGATGACATCTCTCTCTCCCCCAGTTTTTGAGAGGGATGCCGAAAACAATAAAACACACTGTTTGCTTGCGGGTTGTGTGAAGGGTGTATAAGAAATGTGTAAGAAACGGCTGAGGGTATTAAGTTAAAAAGCTGCCATGGGAGGGCAACCAGCGCCCCTTGTCCTTTTTAGATGCTCCCTTCCCTCATCAATGATCAAGATCTTGAAAAGGCGATTTTTTTCAAAACAAGCAAAAGATCTAGTAACTATTCCTCAGGGGATGTAATACCTTCCACAACAGCCAGGGCAAGGATAGTATATTACAAAATTTTCCCTTTTTTACATGCTGGATGCATCATTAGGAAAAGGGGTGAGTAGAGATGGGGGTACCAGCCCCATTGCTCACCCCTGCTGCCACCTATAACTTTTTTTACATAATTCATGGATGGTTATGTGTATTGGTCGATTTATTTGATGTTTTATGGTTTTTGTCAGTGAGAATTTGAAAAAACAGGAATTTTGTCGCATTTTTGTATGGTTTTATGGATTTTGTCAGTGAGAATGAAAAAACAGGAAGTTTGTCACATTTATGTCTGTTTTCATAGATGGTTATGTGTGTTGATTATTTGACGGTTTTATGGATTTTGTCAGTGAGAATGGAAAAACAGGAACTTTGTCACTTCCTTCTTGTTGTTGTTTTGGGCACGCGATAGAGTCATAAGGGGAACACGTGGTTAATGGGGTCAATGTTGTTGTTGTTGTTTTGGACACAAGATAGAGTCATTAGGGAGAACACGTGGTTAATGGGGTCAATGTTGTTGTTGTTGTTTTGGGCACGCGATAGAGTCATAAGGGGGAACACCTGGTTAATGGGGTCAATGCTATTGTTGTTGTTTTGGGCACGCGATAGAGTCATAAGGGGGAACACCTGGTTAATGGGGACAATGCTATTGTTGTTGTTTTGGGCACGCTCTCAGCGAATGTTATGATCCAGGAATAGATCCAAGTCATTAATGTCTTTGCCTTGGAAACAACTCTTTTGATCGAACTCCAAAGGATATTAATAGCCAAAGGCCATGGAAACAATTCTCCAAGAAACATCTTAGCGATGAATTGTTTTAGCGCGGGAATCAGGTTTCTTATTAATTTGAAATGCATTAGCGCAGAGATGCCAAAAACAAAAGGAACACGCTGAGATTACTTTTAGGGGATTATTTGGGTGAAACTGTTTTAGACATTTTAGGGAATTATTTCGGCGAAACAGTTAGAGATATTTTAAAAGATGATTTTAGAAAAGGTTTTAGAACAGGTTTTGAGTGTGGTGGTTATAGTAAACAAGTTCTATTTGAACAGTGTCGTGAGGTCCTCTACCCCAACCCCAAAGGGCCCCGATCGTCCTACCCCGATCCAAAGGGTTCCAATCCCCATACCCCAATCCAGAAGGAACCCCCCGGTCCCCAAAGGTTCCCAGGGCTCCCACCGGCCCCCCAGACCCTCAAAGGCCCACCCCGGGCCCCCCAAAGGCCCATCGAGCTCCCAAAGGACCAACGGGGTCCCAAAGGCCCTCCACCGGTCCCAAAATGTCCCCCAGGCCCCCAACTGCCCCCCCGGACACCCAAAGGCCCTACCTGTGCCCCAAAGACCCTCCCCCGGCCCCCAAAGGTCCACCGGGCTCCCAAAGGACCAATCGGTCCTCAAGTGCCCCCCAGACCCCCAAAGGCCCTCCCTGTGCCCCAAAGGCCCTCCCCCGGTCCCCAAAGATCCCCCGGGCCAGAGAAGCGCCGCCGGGATGTGCCGTGGGCCAGGAAAGCGCCGCAGGATGTGCCGCAGGGATGCGCCGCGGGTCAGGAAAGCGCCACAGGGGATGCGCCGCAGGGAGGTTAGGTTAGGTACCTATGATTTGGGATGGGTGGATTGCTACTTTTGACTTTTCTGAGCTGGATTTCTTAGCCTATCATAGGTTTTTGTTGTCTGAAACCTATAGTTTGGGATGACTAGTTTGCTATTTTTGACTTTTCTGAGCTAGGTTTCTTAGCCGTTCATAGGTGTGTGGTGTCTGAAACCTATGATTTGGGATGTGTAGTTTGCTATTTTCGACTTTTCTGAGCTGGATTTCTTAGCCTTTCATAGGTATGTGTTGTCAGAACATTATGATTTGGGATGTATAGTTTGCTATTTCAGGCTTTTCTGAGCTAAGGTTTTCTAGTATTTCGTAGGTGAATGTTGTCTGAAACCAATAGTTTGGGATGAGTAGTTTGCTATTTTTGACTTTTCTGAGCTAGGTTTCTTAGTCTTTCGTTGGTGTGTGTTGACTGAAACCTATGATTTGGGATATGTAGTTTGCTATTTTTGACTTTTCTGAGCTGGATTTCTTAGTCTTTCATAGGTGTGTGTTGTCTGAAACCTATGATTTGGGATGGGTGGATTGCTACTTTTGACTTTTCTGAGCTGGATTTCTTAGCCTTTCATAGGTGTTTTTTGTCTGAAACCTATAGTTTGGGATGACTAGTTTGCTATTTTTGACTTTTCTGAGCTAGGTTTCTTAGCCGTTCATATGTGAGTGTTGTCTGAAACCTATGATTTGGGATATGTAATTTGCTATTTCCGACTTTTCATAACCGGATTTCTTAGTCTT
>CM051270.1:1710532-1800532 GCA_027921565.1 Artemia sinica | reverse complement strand
AAAAATAGCAAACTAGTCATCCCAAACTATAGGTTTCAGACAACAAACACCTATGAAAGGCTAAGAAATCCAGCTCAGAAAAGTCAAAAGTAGCAATCCATCCATCCCAAATCATAGGTTTCAGACAACACACACCAACGAAAGACTAAGAAATCTAGCTTAGAAAAGCCCGAAATAGTAATTTACATATCCCAAATCATAGGTTTCAGACAACACTCACCTATGAACGGCTAAGAAACCTAGCTCAGAAAAGTAAAAAATAGCAAACTAGTCATCCCAAACTATAGGTTTCAGACAACAAACACCTATGAAAGGCTAAGAAATTCAGCTCAGAAAAGTCAAAAGTAGCAATCCACCCATCCCAAACCATAGGTTTCAGACAACACACATCTATGAAAGACTAAGAAATCCCACTCAGAAAAGCCCGAAATAGTAATTTACATATCCCAAATCATAGGTTTCAGACATCATTCACCTATGAAAGACTAAGAAACCTTAGCTCAGAAAAGCCTGAAATAGCGAAACTACTCATCCCAAAGTAGAAGTTTCAGACAACAAACGCCTATGACGGACTAAGAATCATAGCTCTGAAAAGTTCAAATATCAAACTACACATCCCAAATCATAAGTTTCAGACAACACACACCTATGAACGGCTAAGAAAACTAGCTCAGAAAAGACAAAAATAGCAAACCACTCATCTCAATCATAGGTTTCAGTCAACACACACCTATGAAAGGCTAATAAATTCAGCCCAGAAAAGTTAAAAATAGCAAACTACATATCCCAAATCATAGGTTTCAGTCAACACACACCAACGAAAGACTAAGAAACCTAGCTCAGAAAAGTCAAAAATAGCAAACTACTCATCCCAAACTATTGGTTTCAGAAAACATCCACCTACGAAATACTAGAAAACCTTAGCTCAGAAAAGCCTGAAATAGCAAACTATACATCCCAAATCATAATGTTCTGACAACACATACCTATGAAAGGCTAAGAAATCCAGCTCAGAAAAGTCGAAAATAGCAAACTACACATCCCAAATCATAGGTTTCAGACACCACACACCTATGAACGGCTAAGAAACCTAGCTCAGAAAAGTCAAAAATAGCAAACTAGTCATCCCAAACTATAGGTTTCAGACAACAAAAACCTATGATAGGCTAAGAAATCCAGCTCAGAAAAGTCAAAAGTAGCAATCCACCCATCCCAAATCATAGGTACCTAACCTAACCTCCCTGCGGCGCATCCCCTGTGGCGCTTTCCTGACCCACGGCGCATCCCTGCGGCACATCCTGCGGCGCTTTCCTGGCCCACGGCACATCCCGGCGGCGCTTCTCTGGCCCGGGGGATCTTTGGGGACCGGGGGAGGGCCTTTGGGGGTCTGGGGGGCACTTGAGGACCGATTGGTCCTTTGGGAGCCCGGTGGACCTTTGGAGGCCGGGGGAGGGTCTTTGGGGCACAGGTAGGGCCTTTGGGTGTCCGGGGGGCATTTGGGGGCCTGGGGGACATTTTGGGACCGGTGGAGGGCCTTTGGGACCCCGTTGGTCCTTTGGGAGCTCGATGGGCCTTTGGGGGGCCCGGGGTGGGCCTTTGAGGGTCTGGGGGGCCGGTGGGAGCCCTGGGAACCTTTGGGGACCGGGGGGTTCCTTCTGGATTGGGGTATGGGGATTGGAACCCTTTGGATCGGGGTAGGGCGATCGGGGCCCTTTGGGGTTGGGGTAGAGGACCTCACGACACTGTTCAAATAGAACTTGTTTACTATAACGACCACACTCAAAACCTGTTCTAAAACCTTTTCTAAAATCATCTTTTAAAATATCTCTAACTGTTTCGCCGAAATAATTCCCTAAAATGTCTAAAACAGTTTCACCCAAATAATCCCCTAAAAGTAATCTCAGCGTGTTCCTTTTGTTTTTGGCATCTCTGCGCTAATGCATTTCAAATTAATAAGAAACCTGATTCCCGCGCTAAAACAATTCATCGCTAAGATGTTTCTTGGAGAATTGTTTCCATGGCCTTTGGCTATTAATATCCTTTGGAGTTCGATCAAAAGAGTTGTTTCCAAGGCAAAGACATTAATGACTTGGATCTATTCCTGGATCATAACATTCGCTGAGAGCGTGCCCAAAACAACAACAATAGCATTGTCCCCATTAACCAGGTGTTCCCCCTTATGACTCCATCGCGTGCCCAAAACAACAACAATAGCATTGACCCCATTAACCAGGTGTTCCCCCTTATGACTCTATCGCGTGCCCAAAACAACAACAACAACATTGACCCCATTAACCACGTGTTCTCCCTAATGACTCTATCGCGTGTCCAAAACAACAACAACAACATTGACCCCATTAACCACGTGTTCCCCTTATGACTCTATCGCGTGCCCAAAACAACAACAAGAAGGAAGTGACAAAGTTCCTGTTTTTCCATTCTCACTGACAAAATCCATAAAACCGTCAAATAATCAACACACATAACCATCTATGAAAACAGACATAAATGTGACAAACTTCCTGTTTTTTCATTCTCACTGACAAAATCCATAAAACCATACAAAAATGCGACAAAATTCCTGTTTTTTCAAATTCTCACTGACAAAATCCATAAAACATCAAATAAATTGACCAATACACATAACCATCCATGAATTATGTAAAAAAAGTTATAGGTGGCAGCAGGGGTGAGCAATGGGGCTGGTACCCCCATCTCTACTGGGGTGTATGTTTGAAAAGTCTTACGTCGGGAAATTTTGAGGAGCGTGTTAAGCTTAATCAGAAGATACTATGTGCTTCCAGTTTATCGAAAAGATGTATCTTCAGTATCTCAAGAACGGCAGAGGGTATTAAGTTCAAACTTTAAGAGCATTTTGAGGAGGATGTTAAAAAGTAATCAGAGGGCAACCAGTCCCTTTAGTGTTCCCTTCTTAGCTACCGTCCCTCCAAAAATATCTGATCAAAATTTTGGAATAACCAATCTTGTTCAAAATAGTCGAAAAATCAAATAGCTATACCTCCAGGGATGACATAACCCCTAAGCTCCTGGGACAAGTGTCTTAAGTTATATAAGTTTCCTATTGCTTATGTACACGGTTGGTTTTTGGGACAAGGGGACATTTTTTATCCTGAGTTTCCAAAAAGTCTAAAGGTGCTAAGGTAAAACTTTTGGAACATTTTGAGGGGGATGTCAAACAAAATCAAAACACACTAAGTGCAGGACGGTGATCATAGGGAAACAACAGCATTACCTAAGGAACAGCTAAGGATATTAAGTTTAAATGCATGAAACTTTAAAGGCATGTTGAAAAGGATGTTTAAACAGGAACAGATGCAAACCAGCCCCCCCCCCTCCTGCCCTTTTAGATTATCCCCTTAGCACTAACTTAAAAAGTAATTTTGTTAAAAATAGTTAAAACAAAAGCTATGCCTCTGAAGATGTCACGCTCCCAGAGCCCCCGGGGCAAGGAATGTAAATTATGCAATTTTTCCATTTTTCATTTTTGCAGGATTTGTCATTTTTTAAATTTCGTAATAAAATATAATAAAATCGCTTACTACAGTCATCGCTTTGCAGAGATGGAAACCTCAAACTTTACAAAGATTTTTTTGCGCTTATGCCCGATTATGCCAAAGATTATGCCCGAACCCACATCATAGTCATCTCTGTCGATAAAAAGCCAATTTTTCAGATAGAGTTTTTTCTTGATAAAAAAAAAACAAACTGTATTTCAGGAGCGGAAAATTAAACTGGCAAGAAACCGGTTTAAAAAGTTTGCATAAACAATAATATTTTCTGTGCTATTCTGTACTAATACTATGTCTTTGAATCTTTTGTTTAGCTCCTGTTACAGACAGATTGATTGCTGTTACAAGCCCCCTTCTTTTTAGCTTAAAAGATTATGCCTTGACTTTTAATTCTAATTGCTCAACGTAAATTTTATGTTTGAACAATGATCAATTCCAGAAAGTACGAACAGCATACATAATTGGCGCTGAAGTCGTGGACAATTTTAGTTTAATCGATAAACATGACTATAATATGGCCTGAGGGGTATTAGGCTTTAAGGGAACAACCAAAAACATCAAAGGCATTACTTCAGCTTCCTCTTAGTAAAGATTCGTGTGCCCACCCTCCTTTGTCACTTTTTACTCATTTGTTCTTTTTTCCCAACCACCTGGTATGGAAGGGGTCGTCCTTATTCTATTGGAAATCGGATGATCTAGCACTTTTTTAAGATACAAAAGGTATTTGAGGGCTACCTACCCCCTTCTATGCTGTTTTTTCTACCTACACCCCTCTCGTAGCCCACCAATACATTGGATCAGTACTTCCAGACAATATTATTATCAGAATAATCAAACGGTTCAGTAAATTTTCCTCCAGGGATGATAAGATTCCCAAAGCCCCTTGGGCAAGGGCCTTAAATTGCACAAATCGCTATTTGTTGATAGGTAGGTTTATTTTTGATAAAAGGGGAGGGAGCATGTTTGATCCTGGGTGTCTGATTAACTCGAAACTTTCAGGTGTCGGTCACGGGGCCAAGAGGAGCAGAGCCGGACTTAAAAACAATTTCTGCTTGGATACACGGACTCCTTAGAAATGGTGTCTCGAAAGCGACTAAAATAATTTTTTGATGTCCTGGTATCCTTTAATCCCTGGGACATGGGGACTACAGCGTACAGGGAAGAATTAAAATGAAGATTAGTTTCCTCGAAAATGAGACTGAAAAGGGGCCATATTATTGTTGAGGGCTCCCAAGTATTGGACCTGAAAATGGTTCAAAACACTTTTTCCTGTCACCTTTAGACTTCAAAAAAATTAAATGAACTAGGGAGACCAAAATTTGTTTGGGATGGAATAGGGTTATAAGGGGCCCAGGAATGCGCAAAAAAGCTTTTCGGAATAGGCCAGTTAGCTCAAAAGTCATAACCCTAAGTCCTTGGGCCATAATTACTCAAATGGACAGTAAAAAATAAAAATAAGTTTTATTCGGCATAAATTGGGGTCCAAAAGGTGGCTAAACTTTTTCTGGTTGAGGTATGGGCCCCCCCGAATACCAGAAAAGGGCCTGAGAAACTTAATTTTCAAATGACTTGAAACTTCCACCTTTGCTATGGTTAGGCTGAACCATTGCCTGGGCTGAAAAGACCAAAAGGTGGGAGGGTGGTAGGGAGCCTGGAAACAGGCCAAAAAACTGTTTTTTCCTTATCAACTGGAAGCTTGCAGATCTATATATATAATTTTCGAGAAGATCGATCAGTTTGAAACAAGTGGTATTCGTGATATGTTCATAAGTCTGTGAATTTCACCAGTATAAGAGCTGTTCATTTTTTTTTTTTCTTAGTTTTTTTTTTTTTTTTTTTTTTTTTTTTTTTTTTTTTGTCATTTTCTTAGTTTTGGCATGGTAGGTTTGTCCTATTTTTATTTCAGTTCATTTTTTATAATCCTAAAACTATTTTTCTTTTTCTCAGGAGACATTTAAGAAAAATGAACACCGCTATTTCATTAAGAAAGTCATAGAAGAAACATTTGAATCTGCATGGTATGTGTTCTTTTTTCCTTAGTCTTTCCTTTCTCCTAACGTTTAAAATCTTGGTAATGGCCAATTTATGATATACAAACCAGTATATAAACAAATATATATAGTATATATATATATATATATATATATATATATATATATATATATATATATATATATATATATTATATATATATATATATATATATATATATATATATATAATATATATATATATATATATATATATATATATATATATATATATATATATATATATATGTATATATATATATATATATATATATATATATATATATATATATATATATATATATATATATATATATATGAATGAATGAATGATTTTTATTACCCATCTTTAACAATACAAAAAAAGTAAAAATGGAGTAGAGAGAAAATGAAAAGAAAACAACAACACATCAAACAAACGAGCAACTTAAATTAATACTTCAAAAACCAATGGCGAAACTATTTACATAAAAAGACAACCATTACACAGTACTAACTATAGCTTCAAACATACTATGCGTTGGGTCTAAAGATTTCAGGAACTTTTCCCTCCTGGTCACGATCACGACGAAGGGGTCATCGATCCGTAACGTGCTGAAATCTGGCGGTTTCTTTGCCAGGGGGGAAGGCTAAGCAGATATTTTGCAAACTTATAGAACACTGTACGGATTGTTTTTTTTATCATCAACAGTGAACAAAGACCAGAAAGGTGACAAAGCTAAGACATGAGGGGTGGCAAAGGAATTGAAGATCCGTGCTAGAATGCGGCGGTTATATAGGCGTTTGCATGATAAAATCATCCCATACGCTTTTTGGACTTTCTGTTTGAAATCATTTATTAGACAGGACCGGGTAGCTTTAAGATTACACCCAATTGGCAAACCAAGGTAAGTCATTGATGCTGCTGCAGTAACAGTATTACTACCTAGTGCAAATATGACAGGTGCCAACTCTTTCTTACGACAATTAAAGACGACCACCTCGCTTTTGCTGGAGTTGAATTCTAGGCCTATGTTAGCATATTCATTAGACAAAACTCTGAAATTACTCTCTATGCCACTGACGGATCTACTCAGATTTAAAATGTCATCGGCATAATTAACAAGAGACAAATCAATTCCACGAAAAATAAAGCACGTTTTCACCGTCTTCTGAGCCTCGATGATACTGTTATTATAAAGAGGCGGTGATGATAAAGCCCCTTGGCGAATGCCTTTTCGTACTGGTATGAGGAAATCGGATACAGTCGGGCTCTGGTTTTTTAGTACCCTTACTCTAACCTTCAACTTAAAATACATGTTCCTATAAGTAGCAATTATAGATCTGTCAAGACCTCTCTTAAACGCAGAGACAAGCAGTTGTGCATGGATACCCGAATCAAAAGCCCCGCGGACGTCGTGGCCTGCAAGTACCACGGTTTCACCTTTAGCATCTGCATCCAACAAAACATTAGACAATAGGCTATGCACGTGCTCGCGGCTAATATTTCTCTTGAAACCGAACTGCGAGTCTGGCGTACTACAAACATACTTTATCTCCTCAATAACTAATAACTCTATCAATTTACAAAAAACGGGAGCAACGGTTATCGGGCGGTAAGAACAACATTCAGAAGGGTCTTTACCTTTCTTGATGACAGGGGTGATTACACCGGTACAAAAAATATCTGGCACTAGACCACAACTAAAAATCATTTGGAACATAAGTGCTAGATGTACTTTTAACAGTTCACTACCGAGAATCAGATGCATACCACAGATATTATCTACTCCTTTAGAGTACTTCTTTTTTAGTTTAAGGATAGCCGAACGAACATCCGACACACTCACTGAGTGGCCAAGATCCGGTTCCAAAGATTCTAAACAGAGATCAAGATCTCTCTCAAACTTGCACTCCAATTCAGGATCAGGTGCAGCAAACTTGCTCGTGAAATAACTATTCCATTCACTTTCACTAGGGGCGGATTCGTTACTAGGCGCTTTAGCAGATCGATTCTTTTTGATGAACTTCCAAATTTTATTTGGATCGACTCGTAGCGACTCACTATTTTCATCAATCACACGATAGCGATGCAAGGCGAGACATTTGGAGAACTGCCGCTTTGTATACAATCGAACACTGTTTACAACACCATGTTTAGGACGGCCCGAATCAGTCCACACACTATACTACATTTTAGCTTGTCGACACGCATTAACTAAAGCTGGGTTTTCCGACCATCCTGGAACTACTGACCCAATTCTCACTTTACGAATAGGAACCGCGGTTTTTTCTGCACAGCGCAAGGCGTGAGTTATTTCACTACAGTAGATATTTAGAAGTATTTGTTTCTCATCACATGCAATCGGTGAGCTTTGGAGTAGTAGCTGGAAAGGGACCTTAATCTTTTCCAGGATTCCGTCACACACAGACCTGAACATGGCTAAATTAGCTTTTTGCCATTCAGTCTTCTGGAACCACTTTTTCTCCTTTGGAGCATCATTTGGGGCATTATTCAGGAGGTAATTAATAATGAAGGTATTAGCCACTGGAAGGTGATCAGAAACACAAAAGCCGATATCTACCTCACAGTCACCGTGAGTCCTCAAGTCGGGAGAGCAGAGCAGAAAGTCGAGCGAGGACGTGGAACCGGAATTATGCACATACGTGAAGTCTACTCTATTTCTCAGTACCCTCAGACTTGGGCAGGCGTCGAGCAGGATTTGACCTCTCGGATCATTAGCATCAGAGAGGTTAGAGTTCATATCTCCGGCAATAATACATGAAAGTTTTTCCGCCGCGCATAATGTAGCAACAGCGGCTACTTTTCCACAAGCAATATTAAACTTATTGTCAGATTGAACATTCTTGTAGTTCGTTGGCATATAGACTGAGAGCACTACAGTATTTTCAATTTTCACTGCAATATAAAAGTCCGCTTCTTTAAACGTCGAGGCATGGAGCGAGGCACGGACAATGATAGCAACACCACCAGAAGGACGACCTCTTCCCGAGCTCCTAGAAGGAATGCCAAACACATTTACGTTTTCGTTTAGTTGTAAGAGCTGGAGTCCCTCAGCCGACAGGAAATGTTCCTGCACGCACACAATGTCAAATTTGTTAGCAAGGTTTTCTAAAAGTGGTAATTTAGATAGTACTCCGCCATTTATGTTCCACGTCACTATTTTCAGAGTGCTGGAGCTAGTCATCGCTTAGATAGGGCCTTTTTGGCTTCTGGACAACTGAAACTGTAGCAGGGGTGCTTATTGGAGCCACAGAGGGCGCACTTCATCTGGTTCTGGCACGGGGTGTCTTTAGAATTAGTATGGCCTCCTCCGCAGTTTGAGCATCTTGCTTTATTAGAGCAGTCCTTTGCAATATGCCCATAGGCCTGACACTTATAGCAACGCCTCGGGAGAAAATGAAAGTCCTCAACTGGAATTCGTTCGTAGCCTATAATAAGCGGAGATTTCACCGCGGAGGCTAGATGATGCTTGGTCACAAATTTCAGTCTGAACGATCTCGTTTTACCGATCTGAGAGGCCTCAGAACAATTATTCACAAGACCACAAAGATCCTCCTCACTAACGCTGGTGGGTACGTGCCTGATTATGCCAAAGACCGCAGGACTGGACACTTTTGCTTTAATACTTGAGTCGGACTTAGCAATAGCCTGTGCAACTGATTTCGCAGCCTCTTGATCGTTCAGAACAACTTTCCAGTCGGTTTTGCGAGTTTTCAGTTCCACAATATTTCCACAATTGCTTCCACATACTTTATCGAGATAATTCTTTCGTGAAACGGGATCGTCCAGTCCTTTCGGGAGATTCTTTAGCACGACTGCATAAGTCGACACTGTCGCAGTTTGCAGTGGAACAGAGGAGGCTGCCGGTTGGGACTGACTCGCGGATCTCACAAAACTGTCAAACTTAGCACTAAGCTCATTCACTTTCCTGGTCAGTGTCGCTGAGATTTCTCCGGCAATCATAGGAACCTCGTCAGGCTCATAGATAACAAAACACGGCAAATTGACTTTGTTGTCATCGCAGTATTTCAGTGCTTTTATGATATCGAATATGTGGTCAGTAGGTTTGTCACGATTAGTTGGCCTAGTTGACTGGCCTGCCTCAGACCACAGTAATTTCTTTGCATTCCGTATATCATCCAACTCGAAGAACTCTGCAGCTTTGCTCATTATATCCGCACTCTGGTTTCCCTCTTTATACGCTCTTACTGCGAAATTCAACACGGCATTCCGTATCAATCTCTCTTTCGCACCAGTATCATCCGGCGGCATATTTCGTACAGAACGTAATCACACAGAGTCCAAGATCAGTCCGTGGGCGGAGCCAAAAAATATTAATAGCAGAAATTCACTTACGAGAGAAGTAAGGGAAGCGTTGGAGGCTGCCTACCTTGTCCCCGCAATTTAAGGGGCAAGCCCAGCGGGTACCACGGCTCTTGCAGACAACTCTCTCACCCGTCTTCTGCTTACTTCTCTCCTGTCACTTTTATCGCAGCGTAAATGCCTATACTGTTCCGAAAACTATTTGAATATATATATATATATATATATATATATATATATATATATATATATATATATATATATATATATTTATATATATGCTCTTTTACATCTGTTTTAACCAAAAATTGAATTTAATCGAATATATTTTAGATCTTCTTTTACATTATCTGTTTAGCTGTGCTTAATCATGTAACTTCAATGCAGGACACGACAAGGGTTGTCGCAGGCTATACATTTCTATTATTTCTAGTATGTTTTTGCAAGATATATACATATGAAGATATATACATCTAAACTTGTGATTATATCTAAAGAAAGTAATAATTTTTAGTTATTTCCTCTAAATTTAGTAAATTAAAAAAAAATGTCATTCCACCCAAGAATTTTAGTTTTTAAACCTTATTAAGTACCTCTTAGTCAGCTTAGCACCTCAAGCATGGAAAATATCTGAAGACATCATCTTTCAGCATTGTTTTATTTGCCAGTAAGATAGTGAGTTTCTTAGTGAGTTTTACAATCCTAGACACAGCCAGTTAAACTGACATCGGGAGTTGAGTTGAGTTGTGAACATGTCCAAACTTCTTGCGTCTTCAGCCTTGACTGGCCATGTCTCGCAAGCATACAGTAGTACTGCTCGAACGGTTGCAACATTGATTCTGACTTTGTTTTGGTTGAGATTTCTCGTCTGGTCCATAGTATTTCTTTCAGACTAATAAAGACTCCTCAGGCTTTTGCTATGCGGGCAGAGATATCCCTTTCAGCTCCGTTATCTGGTGCTATGATAGAGCCAAGATACTGGATTTACTCAACGTTTTCTATTGGCTCACCGTCGAGGGTAACCTGGCAAGGACAAGGTTGGTTGAGAGCCAATCCTTTAGTCTTTGCGCCGCTGATGACCAGTCCGATGCGCTTTGAGACATCAGAGTTATCGTTGATCATGCCTTGAAAGCTGTCAGCGGTAGTTTCAAGCTCAGCAACGTCGTCTGTGAAGTCCAGATCTGTCAGGGACTAAAGGAAACCAGCTATTTGTCCGACGATTATTCTGCTGTGGTTTCTCATTGCATTATTCATGATCCAGTCAATCGCATAGTTGAATAATATAGACGAAACCCCAATTTTACCCCAAACTCCACTGGAAACAGAACACGGACGCACGTCTCAGTGTCCTTATACGCACCTCGGAGTATCTCAATGAGCTCTTGTGGCGCACCGTCTTCAACAATAATTTTCCATAGCTCCTCTCTAATGAGAGAATCGAAGGCAGTTACAAAGTCAATAAAGGCGATGAGAAGGGGTAGATGAAACCTGCTGTACTGCTGAAGGATGAGGTGAATCGTCAATATCTGTTCTGGACAGCCTCTACCTGGTCTGAAGCTTGCTTGTTCAGGACGGTTTAACTTGTCTCGTGCGTCTTTGAATCGATTCAACAGAATGACGCAGAAGATCTTCATGGCATGATCGATCAGGGAGATACCTCTATAGTTTCTGCAAATGGCCTTATTTCCTTTTTTGTATAGGACTGATACTTTCCAGTTTTTTGAGAAGTTCTTCGTCGTCCATACCTTGACAAACAGGTCGGTTAGGCGGCATAGTAGAGTTGGTGAGGACTTGAACATTTCAGAAGGAATCCCATCCTCTCCAGGAGTTTTATTGTTTTTCATGCACTTCAGCGCTTTTAGTACGTCCGCAATACTTGGCGGATCGAGGTTTATTACGTAGGGCTCAAAAGTTGTTGTTATAAATTTTGTTTTTATAAAGGGTTGTTAATCTTTTTTGATTTGTTGTTTATGAATATTGATGTAAATTGGGCACTTTGCTAAAAACACTGAATATTATCTTAATATTTTTACTTCTCAGATTTTTCAAAAACAAGAAGAAAACAGCTAGGAGAGTAATAGATTTTCGGATACATTTGATTTTTTTAACAGAAAAATCGTGCATTTTCTTGGAGTAATTCGGGCTTCCATACCTCCGGACATCCTTTGCTCGCGCCTGTGTTTTTCAAGTTCAAAATAATGTAAAAATTGACCATGCTCTGGTCTGTCCTTCATTTTAACACTTGACACGTCTAGAGATATAGAGTGACAGATCAGTGTATTTCCAAAGAAGCCCATGGGCCATATAAAAAAAAAGGTATACAAAACAAGGAAACCACTAGCAAAAAAAATTCCAAAATAAACAGAACGAAATTACAAAGCAAAAACAAAAATACCTAATCTAGAAAAATAACTACTTTTCCTTTTCCTTTATATAACGTTACCTTCTTTTCAATCATCTATCTATGTACATACCAAGTCAAGATATTTGGTGAGGTCAAGAAGCTAAAATTTGACTAAAAAGAAACAGAAAATGGTATGTTAACCTAGACCTGCTTACCTTTCCGTTTCTCCTCTTGTCAATTTATTGAAAGCAAAACAAAAAGCTTTCTTTGGAAGGCTCGCTTATCTATTAAATACAATGAGATATAGCAAATAATTGACTTTGATTTGAAGCTTAATGTCTATTTACAACCTTTTTCAAAGAATATTAATATGTTTGATCACAAATTATAAATTTTTCTCCGCCTCAAAGTTGGTTTTTTGATGTGATTTCGAATTCTTTTACAGTAGCATTATAGGTTTTACAGTGATTTCTAAAGAACTATAGCAATGTTTAGCCTTTTTGAATTTTTTTATTTAAACAGTTGTCATACACATTGCCCTGGTCGTGATGAAATTGGCAGTTCCAGAAGAAATTTACAAGTTCCCTTGAAATCTGGTGCATTTCTTGGTAAGTTTACCAGGTAATTGTTACTTGTACTAAAGGCAAGCATGTGCACAGGAATTGTTATTGGGAGGGTGGTAAGGCAATATACTACTTGGTAATTATATTAATGGCAACCACGTGCGCAGGAGTTGTTTTCAGGAGGTGGTAAGGCAATAAACAAGTAATATTTGGTGACAATACTATAGGTAAGCATGTTCTCAGGAAATTTTTTCTGGAGGGGGGGGGGAGGCAATAGTAGAAAAAATTATTTTATAATTTGAATAAGAAGTGCCCAGGGCCTCAAGAAAATTTAGCATTTCGTGGCAGACGGCTGAACCCTGAAGCCTCTCGCTTGTGAGTGTCCCCTTATACAGCGGACAACCATATGATATAAAGTCATCAATATGTTATTATCAGACTTGTTTCAATTTCTACAAGCCTGACAAATTCAAACAATCCTGGTGATGACACCGCGAAGGACATGTCAAGCACGGCCAAGAACTCAATTTAACAATCGATGCTCAATAATTCCTAGATGCAGGTGAGCCCAAATGTCTTTTTTTCAACTAAATATAAATATTAGTAAGGTCAAGACCTTAGAAGTTTAATATGAGATTTTGGTCCTTATATATCGGCTATATTATTCATAAATTGTAGTATCTCTAGGGAAATAGACAATAGAACTGAAAAATATCAGAAAATAGATAACAGAACTGAAGAATATTGCGATATTGGGGTAAAGGCAAAGACTTTATTACTTGACTCCAAATGTTGAAATAATTAGTATTAAGAAACCTTAAATGAGTTAGAATTACCATGGGTAGAATTTACAGTTCATGTAAGTTCTGCAGCAAACAGGTTCACACTGTTGAGGAAATCCCAGAAACACCCTGTGATCAAAATGCCAGGCCGATCTGCATAACTTGCACATGTCATTCCAACCTTAGTTGGAGGATACTCTGGCTGCAGCAAACCACGGGGAGGATGGCCCTTTGGAGGCACAGGTGGATCTAAGGTCTAAGTTCTAAGAATTTACAGTAGGTAAAATGTCTTAAAAACAGGCTCAAATAATCTGGCTCTTCATGTTTCCTTATATTTGTAGAATTTTTAAGAACTATCGCTTTACTGAAAACTGACCTTACATGTCTTTTGTTAGAAAGTCTAATTTGTATAAATCTAAATCTAAATGATGGAATTGAGAGCCTTATCAACTAGTTCTTTATTTTCTGATTTAATATTACTGAATTCTTTAAATGAGGACTGATAATTCCTTGTTACAGGCGAGCTTAAATTATATGGTAACATTGCATTGTATAACTTATTTTATTATAACATTATATTAAATAATGGTATTCTCATTTTATGTGTTTTGCTTAAGATTATATTATATTGAAATATATTGCCTTCTTCAAATTACATTTGAATATAAGTAAGCTTACTTATTTAAATAAGGTCAAAATCTTAGATATCAATATATATCTTCTGTACTACTTATGAAATATATTGTACCCCTAGCTAATGTCAGGAAAAGAACAATTGGATTCGAAGCTTTGCTATTTTAGGCATAATATGACTCTAAATATTGTACTTGTGGCGGGAATCGGGCGTTTCCACCTTGCCCGGTATCAAGGATCTTCGAGACCAGTTTGAACCACGTAGTGCGGCCTACTGCCAGCTGATTTGCAAATGGGAGCCATTGAGTTGTCCATCTGTGACCAAACTTTCTGAGCCCCCCAATAGGTTCAAGGTCTGATTTAACCATGCTCAACCAGCTTTTCCGCTTTCCTCCTTGGCGTCTCATCCATGATCTAAGTGGCTCAGCTATAATGATTCGGTGAGGCAACTACTCTGTTGGCCTCCGTAATACATGGCCCAACCATTTCAATCGACGCTCCTTGATCGCGATGGCAACGCATCTCTTGATACCACAGATTCGTCGTATATCTTCGTTTGATATGCGATCATTCAGATTTAACCTGAGGATGCTACGCAGACAGGTATGCTCAAACACCATCAGTGCATTTTCATGTAGTCGCTTCACTGACCAATTTTTGCATCCATAAGGAAGTATTGTTCGAACCAAAGCCAGGTAGACTCGAACTTTAGTTCTTACACTAATTTCACGCCGGTTCCACAACGATTTCCTAAGGGAAGCAAAGACCATCTGTGCTTTCTGCAATCGCTGTTGAATATCGGCGTCAGAAGATCCATCAGTACAAAGCTGAGAGCCAAGGTATGTGAATCTGTTGACCTTATCCAACTGTACTAGATTTTCAGTTAACAAAGTAGGATCAGTGTGATTTATTGTCATAAATTTTGTCTTTACTGTACTAACTTTCAAGCCAATGCGATCTGCCCAAATAACTACCTCAGCGAGCATAGTTTGAGCTTTCTCTGGGTCCGAGAGGACTGCTACATCATCAGCGTATTCAAGGTCTGCAAGTGAAAGGTTCTGTCCAATCTTAACTCCTGGATGAGAAGATCGTGTATTTTTAAGCACTCAATCAATACAGTAGTTAAACAGAGTCGGAGACAGGACGCAGCCTTGTTTTACTCCAAACTCAACCGGAAATTCTTCAGTCTCTTCTCCGTAAATTTGAACTCGGCTCACAGAACCCTTGTAGTATGCTCTAAACTGTTCGAAAAATTTTAGGGTCATTCAATAATTTTCAGGAATTCTCCAAAGTTTTTGGCGAGTGATATAATCGAAGGAGGAAACGAAGTCCAGAAATATCAGGGGCAAATTATACCTTTTAATTTGCTGGATAATGAGGCGGAGTACAAAAATACTATCAGTACAGCCTCTACCAGGACGGAAATCGGCTTGATATTTACGAGTTCTTTTCTCCATTGCCCCCTTGAAGCGGTTAAGGAGAATAATTCCAATTTTTTTTACTGTAATGTCAATTAGACTTATTACACTCTTACTAGACACTTACTAGACTATTACACTAATTTTTGCACTCAATTTTATCAGATTTTTTATAAAAAGGCAGTATAACTGATGTCTTCCAATCCTTTTGGAAAGTGTTTGTCCTCCATGCTTCCTCAAGAATACCATGTAGCTGCTCCGCTGTGATCTCGGGGCACTGTTTGTATATTTCCGGGGAGAGAGATATGTTGGTATAATTAACATTGAGAAAGTCGAAATGAATTAGGATTGTCATGTTTAGAACGCACGCAGGTCGTTCCTACCCAAGGGATCTAAAGTCTTTATGAAATACCAAAGGGGAAACTTTAATGACGGTGGGTCAAGATTATTCTTTTGAAAAAACCGCTTCGTTTTATATGTATTATTGTGTAACAAAGATATCAGAAGAAAAGACGCATGGAAATCGCTTAGAATAGCACTACTCAATGTATAGTTTTCTAAAGTTTCGAAAAAGACAATTCTGTGACTTTCGTGAGTGCTTCTGTTTCTGCATACACTACCTTTAATGTCCTTTCTCACCTTATTTCTATTTAATTATGACTCATATCCTACCAAGAGGTTTAGTAAGAGGTATTGGAGTTTATTTTGAGAACTATCGGAGGTTTGGCTACAATTCTTATGTTATGATAAAAGTTAGCTTTTGCGCTTCTTCTAACCACAGCTCAAATAATAGACTAATGAGCATGAAGGTGTAGCTAAATTTAATATGATTGGACCTAGTAAAAGATACATTTTTTGTACCTGACAGACCATCTTGCATGTCTGTGCCTACTAACTATCTTGTGCTGGCAACGTGTGCCATGTCTACTAACTGTTATAATATATAGATGCTTTAAAGAGTCATAAGGACTCTCGCCCATATTCCTAGATTTTATGCTTAAGCAACTTGTTTCAGATTACTTACTTGTACTTGACTTATTATTGTCTGGGCGTGGCCAATGAAATTGTCAGTCACTCCAAAGAACTCTACAAGAACAGTGAAAGGCCTGAAATTGTAAATGGTCAATCGTTTTCATGTTTAAAATTAGAAATAGTGTTTGACAAGGCTTTGTCACTGCACCAAAATTCTCAAAATGCATCATGTGTAATTTTTTCAGCAAAATACTACCAACGCAGCCTTTTGCTATTGACTATTCTGAAACTGTTTTGTCCTATATTGACATTACTAATGATGTGGCACTAGTATGGGAAAGTCTTGCTGAGCTCAAAACTGCACTGAAAAGAAAAGCCTGTATGTTGCTGAAAAACTTGACTTAAAAGTAAATTGTCTTAAGACCAAAACAATGCCTGCAGATATGGCACCATCCATCCCCCAGACTTTTGTAAAAGTGTGTGACCAGACTGCTAAGATAGTCAAGCAGCTCACCTATATTGGTTTAACTGTCCGCTCAAATAAAAAACTTCATGCAGATATATCAGCAAGGGTGGTAAAGGAGTAAGTCTTTCTTGGGCGTCTTGTATGAACCATTTTTCACAGACCCCAGATCAGCCGCATCACCAAACCATGGATCTACTGTGTGGCAGCAGGTGGCGTTATGCTCTGCTCGTCAGGGACTTGGCTTGTGATTCAAACGCAAATGGTGAGGGCAGATGAAACATATCCACTCTCTAGAGGAAACACCTCCAAAAAATCAAATGCTCTAGATAGTTTGACATTTTTTTGGAACCTGGAATTATCCCGGTCCCTTAAATTACATCTCTTGTTTGATACGCTCAAGTCTTACTTGCTGTATTAGTATCGTCACATAATTCACCATACCATTCAAGCACCGACTTGACTCATTTTTTTTTACCCGTGTGCAAGCTGCTGGAAAAGCTCCGACCACGCGCAAGATGGGTGAATGCCATCCACAGTCAACTCACTACCCGAAGCATTGACCGAAATTAAGCTCCAACCCTCTCCCGGAACAGGCCACTTGGAAGACTACTAACGGAACTGATATTTTATTCTTTCTACGCTGGCAATGCTGCAGATCATGAGTTGTAAGTCAAATAAGTAAGGCAAGTACCTTTGTTGAAGTTAAAGTACCTTTTTTATTTCATTGATTTTCACAAAGTACCTTTTTTCCCATTACATTTAGAAGGCATTAGGTATAAGTCATGAGAAGTACGTTTACTTTCGAAATTTTTTTTACATATCATTTCTTATTTCAGAAAATTTTAGTCGCTAATCGGTTTACACGTGTTTTGGATTCGTCTTCCAGAAATAGATACTTTCATATGACAATATATTTCAAAGAATTTGTCAGCTGGTGCAGCACCACCATACACATTATTTTGTATCAGCCCCTTCTCTCAATTTTTTTCACCATCATCATTGGTCGAAAAATTTTATTATTAGGAAGGTTATTCGTGACGAATGCGTCTTAACGCCAAAAGAGCTCCAGTTGCAAATATCCAATGAAATGTGAAGGTGGCCTTTAAGACAGACTGGTGAAAATTATTGGGAATTTTGCTTGAAAAAGCAAACTGTTTAAAATAGACCACACTTACATTGTTCTTATAAGCTAATCTCAATAAATTTATATTTATAATTATTGGATCTCAGCTAAAATTCTGCACTGAGTTCACAAACTATCGACGAAGCAATTGATTTTCAATAGCTAGATTAAAGGCATATAAATTTACTGTCTTTTTTAAAGCCATGAGTTTATTAATTTGAATTTGTTGCTAAGATAAATTAGCCATTAATAATTTCCACTTGCGGCTGGGATTAGCTTTCCATGTCTAGCCAATAATTATCCTCTCTCTCATATCTTTCTGGCAGCTTTACACTGTTCACAAAAATCGACTGGAAAGCTTAGTCCCCTAACAATCATTCAAATAAGTCAAAACAAGTCAAATAAGTAAGGAAAGTACCTTTGTTGAAGTTAAAGTACTTTTTCTTGTTCCGCTTGCAGCTGGGATTAGCTTTCCATGTCTAGCCAATAATTATCCTCTCTCTCATATCTTTCTGGCAGCTTTACACTGTTCACAAAAATCGACTGGAAAGCTTAGTCCCCTAACAATCATTCAAATAAGTCAAAACAAGTCAAATAAGTAAGGAAAGTAGCTTTGTTGAAGTTAAAGTGCTTTTTCTTGTTCCGCTTGCAGCTGGGATTAGCTTTCCATGTCTAGCCAATAATTATCCTCTCTCTCATATCTTTCTGGCAGCTTTACACTGTTCACAAAAATCGACTGGAAAGCTTAGTCCCCTAACAATCATTCAAATAAGTCAAAACAAGTCAAATAAGTAAGGAAAGTACATTTGTTGAAGTTAAAGTGCTTTTTCTTGTTCCGCTTGCAGCTGGGATTAGCTTTCCATGTCTAGCCAATAATTATCCTCTCTCTCATATCTTTCTGGCAGCTTTACACTGTTCACAAAAATCGACTGGAAAGCTTAGTCCCCTAACAATCATTCAAATAAGTCAAAACAAGTCAAATAAGTAAGGAAAGTACCTTTGTTGAAGTTAAAGTGCTTTTTCTTGTTCCGCTTGCAGCTGGGATTAGCTTTCCATGTCTAGCCAATAATTATCTTCTCTCTCATATCTGTGTGGCAGCTTTGCACTGTTCGCAAAAATCGACTGGAAAGCTTAGTCACCTAACAAACAATTCCTAAATCTTTTAATTTAAGTTTTTTTTATAACTTAAGTTCAAATTTAATTTAAGATTAAATTCTTTTTTTAATTTGAGTCTTTATAATTTAAGTACTAATATTGAAGTCTTTTAAGTGATTAAATATAACTTATAATTAAATATAACCAATGGCTTTTTTTTATAGATGCTGAGAAAATCCGTTTCTTTACGGTGAAAAAAACTCGTTTCTTATGGAACAAGGAGGAAGAAAACTTTGTCCAAGTAAAAGGACTTGGATCCTGTATACCAACTTCTTTACTTCACAATCAAAATGGCTTATCTTCAGAAACTCAATGGAAAAGGTTCTTATTCAACTATTTTGAATATAATAACATTTTGTTGTTGATTTGCACGAGGCAAGAACTTTGACAGCCCTTTTATACTTTGAAATTGATTTAAGTTTCATAATGCCCATTTTGTATTGAAGATAGTCTAGAATCCTACCATTTCAACCCTCCTCCCTCTTCAGGAATAATCTGTAATCAATTCTATCCTCTAATTCTTAATTCTATAATTCTAATTCTCTTATTAATTATGTTTATAGAATTACTAAGAATTATTCTATATAGAACTACAGAATTATATAGAAACAGAATTATTATATAATTATATAGAATTATAGAATTAATCCTACTTATATTAATTCTTATTGATTATTCTATAATTAATTATTTAATTATATAAAAACCTTTATTATTAAAAGCTATAAATGGGTTCTTTAGGCCACAGTGGCTACGTATGACGTACAAAAAAAAACAAAAAAAAAAAAACAACAACTAAGAATGGAAAAAGTAAAAGAATGATGAAACAAAAAGACAAAACAAACGATTATGATATACGACCATTTATCTGTTTTAATAAAAATCGAATCATTAGACACGCTACTGGTGTGTATACAATTTCTTAGGCATCAAGCCCCCTCCCTCCGTCCCTACGTAATGAGCCACCAGCCCTCCTCCTTTTATGGGGGAAGGGTTCTAAATTATACATCACTTTGCATAATTTAAAAAAAAAAAATAAGGGACTCAACTTGGTTAAATGAAGCTTTTAAACAAGCGTCTATTTTACGCATTTACGTAGCATGGAGAACTTGACGGCTTAGGAACGAATGTGCCTCCGAAAGTGCCACTGTTTCGGAATGTGCCACTGTATTGGAATGTGCCACTGTCTCGGAAGCTAAACAATTTTCAGTAGTTTTTAATCAATTTCCTATCTCAAAGTTTTCGATCGGTAGCAACTTTGCCCTCATTGGGTCAAAATGTAGTTCGTTGCCACAAAATGGTTGAAAATGTGACTTTGCTGTGGGACAATCTTTTTGGCTACTTAAAAAGGGCACTTAAACTTGAAATTTCAGTTCGAATGAGCCTCATCTAGGACCATCATCTAGGACCACATCTAGGATTTTCTAGGACCATCGGTTCGATGCAATAATCCTTGGGAGAAAAAAAAAAATTAACACGCATCCGTAATCTTAATTTTTGAAAATTTAAGCACAATTCCGCATTTTTATAGACCGGAGCTTTAGCATGCAGATAAAGTTATTAAAACTCCATTTCTATTTGTCCATTTCTCCATTTCTGCTCTGCTTTCTGTTAACCCTGATTGCTCCTTACTGACAGTTTTGTTAGCAAAAAATATTTGACTGCAAAAAAAAAGAAAAAAGAATAAAATAAAAAATCGAATGCCGGAAATCGAACGCTGAACTAAATAGCCTGATAAATTAAAAGTGGAATAAAAAGATTTAAAGGGAATAAAAGACTAGAGCAAACAATAAAAATGAATAATTAAATTCTTCGAGATTTTTCAGCGCTTAGATCAAATCTAACGGATGCGTTAGATCTGATGAACAGAAAATCGTGGGAATAAAAAACACAATACAAAACAAAAACAAAAGCTTGAAGCAAAGACAAAAGCGAACAAAGTAAAAAGGAAATGAAAGTAGCTTCTAAAAATCTAATAATTTTTAACGGAGGATGTAAAACTAGAGGATATAAAATAAAAAATTAAAAATTGAACCAAAGACAAAGTCAACAAACTAATAAGAAATGAAAATAGTTTTTTCACAAATTTAGTCATTTGTAACAAAGGATGTAAATCTAGAGGATATAAAATAAAAACTGGATGCAAAGACAGAAGTGAACAAACTACATAGGAAATGAAAATAGCCATTTACAAATTTAATAATTTATAACCGAGGACAATAAATAAAAGTTCAAATATCTGGTATTTTTGTGAATTTCTTTCACTGTTATCATCATCACTGTATATTAAAAGGATTTTATCCCTATTTGAACTTTTATTTATCGTCATGGAAAGGCAGTGTGGTCTCCGAAATTATCTAAACCTAGGACATAAATCTAGAGGCTGTATGGCAGAAAGTATCCTCAAAAGCTACATACGCAGCAAGTTACTTTATTGTAGGCGGTGATGTTTTCCAGGGAAATTGCCTACGGGTTGTTTTGGGTACCCAGCTGACTGACCGTATTTTATACAGTAGGCTGTATGAAAAGTGAGGTTCGATAAGGCTTTCTAGGACTATTATGACAGAAAGTTTGAGATGGCTAGGGCATGTTCTGTGGATGAAAGATGACAGATTGCCAAAAATTGTCCTTTCTGGCCAATCATCAAGGGCAAAAAGGAAAGCAGGTCTCCACGTTTAAGGTGGGACTATGTTGTAAAGAAAGACTTAAGGGAAATAGGAGCTTCCTGGGAGGGTTTAAAGAGGGAGGCTTTGAATAGATTAGGATGGAGGAGGAACGTGCGTAGCTGTGTTGGTCTCAGGTGGCTTGGTTCTGCGGTGAGTTGTTAGTAGTAGTTGTAGTATGTTGGGGGTATATAATCGTCACAACAGTAAACACAAGTAAATATGTAAGGAATTTTTTTTCTGAGACAAACTTGAAGATTTTAATCAATTCACTTAATTGATTATTGATTAATAATCAATAATCAATCTGACTAAAGAAGCTTCCTGGGGTTACTAGCATCGCATTCACGTTTATTATGCTGTACATGGGGATGTTTATTTGTACTATAATAATGGGGAAGCAAAAATTGAATCATCATTTAAATTCATTCAATAAGTTCATTTGATTTCAATTAAATTCATTCGAGTTTAATGTTTCGACATTCCTTTTTCTTTATTTGAAATAGTTTTTGAGATGAAATCATGTATATTCTTGCTGGTTAGATGTTACCCTGGTATATTGGAAAGTGGATGTTACCATGTTATACCTGTTACTGTGTTATAACTTTAAAATGGTACTAATCATGGAGAGAAAAGTTCCATCCAAAGCCTAATATCCTCGTTATGTTTTATTTACCAAAAGTTCAAGAGATTTAAAAGTTTAACTGAATTATCATATTGTTACATATTACAAAGCATTTGAAGTAGTTTGTAGAAAGCCGCGGGATAGTCAACCAGTTTTTCTGTGCATGAAGTAAAAAAAGAGATTTTCCAATCGGAGCCTTGTCGTAATCATAATATTTTGTTAATAGACGCCTCGTCTGAGGTTGACGTGAATAATTTGTACGTTTAACAAAAAAAAATTATTAAATCTTCCAAAAAAATTGACATTCACTTGTTGACTGCAAAACCCATTTTGATGACCTTTCGAATTTTTGCGATGATCCTAAACAAAATTTTGCATGTTGATCAAATTTTTGTTAATAGACGCCTCGTCTGAGGTTGACGTGAATAATTTGTACGTTTATCATAACGTAAAAATTATTGCCAATCGGAGCAATAATTATATATTTTCCAATCGGAGCCTCGTCGTAATCATAATTAAATAAAAAAAAAAAACAAGTTTTTTAAACTGAAAGTAAGGAGCGACATTAAAACTTAAAACGAACAGAAATTATTCCGTATATGAAAGGGGCTGTCCCCTCCTCAACGCCTCGCTCTTTACGCTAAAGTTTGACTCTGTCTCACAACTTTATTTTTTAAGACAATAAAAAACTTTAGCGTAAAGAGCGAGGCGTTGAGGAGGGGACAGCCCCTTTCATATACGGAATAATTTCTGTTCGTTTTAAGTTTTAATGTCGCTCCTTACTTTCAGTTTAAAAAACTTGTTTTTTTTTATTTAATTTCTGATCGTTTTTTAGTTAATGCAGGGGATGTTTCCCCCCTCTTTAAAAAATCGAGTAAATTTTCTCAGGCTCGTAGCCTTTGATGAGTAATACTAAACTTAATAAAATTTATATATTTAGAATCAGCATTATAAACACATTCTTTTGATACATTTATTGACATCAAAATTCCGTTTTTAAAAGTTTCGATCACTATTGAGCCGTATCGCTTGTTTTTTTATTGTTTTTTTTTATTACGTATATGTTATTACGTATATGAGGGGGTTCTCCCCTTAGTCAATACCACGCTCTTTACGTTAAAAGTTAAAAAAAATTTTGATTCACAAACCCCTGAATCACAAAGGCCGTTTAATTAGAATAGATAGCTCTTTTGAAAGCACTAAAAAAAAAACTGTAGCGTGAAGAGCGAGGTATTGACTTGGGGGAGAAACCCCTCACATACGTTATAATTTCTGTTCGTTTTAAGTTCTAATATTCCTTCTTACATTTCAGTTGAAAAAACTTGTTTTTTTTATTTAATTTCTGATCGTTTTTTAAATAATGCTTGGAAATCCGGCGCCCCCTTGATAGAAATGTCCCTTACCCCAAAGAAACATCCTCCACGGAAATATTCTCCAGATTAACCCCCTCGTCTAGCCCCCCCCCCCCTCCAGAAAAAATCCTTCCTGAAAATGGTTGTATACTTCCCAATAACCAATAAATAATGCTGGCAAGTCCGGCGCCCCTTCATGGCAATTTCCCTTCCCCCATGAAAACTTCCTTCATGAACAGATCCTCCAACATAACCACCGACCCACCCTTCCCTCCCACTACCAGAAAAAAAACCTCCTGAAAACTTCTGTATACTTCCCAATAACCAATACTATATGTTAACATTGGGTAAAGTTCATAACTTTTAGCCCTCCCTCTGGGAACTTCGGGGGATTAAGTCATCCTAAAAGACATATTTATCATATTTTCGACCATGCTGAACAAAATGGCTATCTCAAAATTTTGATCGGGTGACTTTGGGAAAAAAATAAGCGTGGGAGGGGGCCTAGTTGCCCTCCATTTTTTTTGGTCACTTAAAAAGGGCACTAGAACTTTTAATTTCCGTTCCAATGAGCCCTCCCACGATATTCTAGGACCACTGGGTCGATACGATCACCCCTGGGAAAAAAAAACAAAAAACAAACAAACAAACAAACAAATAAACACGCATCCGTGATCTTTCTTCTGGCAAAAAATGTAAAATTCCACATTTTTGTAGATAGGAGCTTGAAACCTCTACAGTAGGGTTCTCTGATACGCTGAATATGATGGTGTGATTTTCATTAAGGTTCTATAACTTTTAGGGGGTCTTTCCCCCTTTTTTGAAAATCAGCCAAATTTTCTCAGGCGCGTAACTTTTGATGGGTAGCACTAAACTTGATGAAAGTTATATATTTGAAATCAGCATTCAAATCTGATTCTTTTGATATATCTATTGGTATCAAAAACCCGTTTTCTAGAGTTTCGGTTACCATTGAGCCGGGTCGCTCCTTACTTACAGTTCGTTACCACGAACTGTTTGATATTTTATTAATTGACGCCTCGTCTGAGGTTGACGTGAATAATTTGTACGTTTGACAAAAAAAAATTATTAAATCTTCCAAAAAAATTGACATTCACTTGTTGACTGCAAAACCCATTTTGATGACTTTTCGAATTTTTGTGATGATCCTAAACAAAATTTTGCATGTTGATCAATATTTTGTTAATAGACGCCTCGTCTGAGGTTGACGTGAATAATTTGTACGTTTATCATAACGTAAAAATTATTGCCAATCGGAGCAATAATTATATATTTTCCAATCGGAGCCTCGTCGTAATCATAATATTTTATTAATTGACGCCTCGTCTGAGGTTGACGTGAATAATTTGTACGTTTGACAAAAAAAAATTACTAAATCTTCCAAAAAAATAGATATTTACTTGTTGAGTGTAAAACCCATTTTGGTGACCTTTCGAATTTTTGTGACGTGATCCTAAACAAACTTTGCATGTTGACCAATATTTTGTTAATAGACGCCTCGTCTGAGGTTGATGTGAATAATTTGTACGTTTATCATAACGTAAAAATTATTGCCAATCGGAGCAATAATTATATATTTTCCAATCGGAGCCTCGTCGTAATCATAATATTTTATTAATTGACGCCTCGTCTGAGGTTGACGTGAATAATTTGTACGTTTGACAAAAAAAAATTATTAACTCTTCCAAAAAAATTGACATTCACTTGTTGACTGCAAAACCCATTTTGGTGACCTTTCGAATTTTTGTGATGATCCTAAACAAACTTTGCATGTTGACCAATATTTTGTTAATAGACGCCTCGTCTGAGGTTGATGTGAATAATTTGTACGTTTAACAAAAAAAAAAATTCTAAATCTTCCAAAAAAATAGACATTCACTTGTTGACTGTAAAACCCATTTTTGTGACCTTTCGAATTTTTATTATGATCCTAAACAAATTTTGCATGTTGATCAAATTTTTGTTTGATTTTTATTTGGGTGGTGTCGTAACTTAAATCCCCAATATTTTCAAGTTGAGGATGGGATCCACTCAAATCTTGTCCAAATGGCTCCCACTTTTTTTTCTTCTTCTTCCTTTGAATGTTTAAATCTTATCCTCAGGTCTGGTAATGTTCCTTCATATTTTAAGGCTAGTGTGGTAATTCCTTTTAAGGTTAAGGTGGTAATTCCAAAGTTTCTTTTTATTCACGTCAAAATATTGTTATTACGACAAGGCTCCGACTGGAAAATAACTTTTTTTTGTAGATTTACTTTGGTGGTCTGCGGTGGTACAACCTACTGTGTACCTTCCCTTTTCCAGATTTTCTTTTATTTCACTGGGCCTCAACTTCTGCTGTTTTAATGTGTAGGAAACCTTTCATACTTTTCTTACTGAACTTTTACGTGTTTACGTGCAAAGATGAGGGGGGATGGGGCAGAATACCCCTAACGTCTCATTTTGTTGGGAAAGTCACTCTCATTTGAAAAATCGTAAAGTTTTCTTTTAAAATTCCCTTTTTTTAATTTCAGACCCCCTCACAAATATTCTAAAGGTGTCCTTTTCAGAGAGTTGGTCATATCGAACCAATAAAATAATTTCAATACATAATTAAGTATAATAGCATTTTTTTTCCGCTACTTTTGTGTTCCGTGGTATTACCGTTTTATTCTCTTTAAACTAAAATTTCTAAAAAAAAAACAAGATAGTTATCTGTTTCAAATATAATGAAAATGTAATAATGAGCAAAACTTTTAATTAAGACTGTGAATGTGGAGAAAGTTTTTCTTAGATATAGTAGTAAAATTATAAATATTCTTTTTCTCATTGTTCATTTTCTTAACTAAAGTTTTAGCTATCTTTACATTTTAATTTTCAAATTAAATTTTAATTTTCATTTTCATTTTCATTTTAATTTTAATTTTAATTTTCATTTTAATTTTCATTTTAATTTTCAATATTCAAATAGCCTCATGATAATTTAACTTTTTTTTCAACACTAACATTCTTGTAGGTGCGCTCTTTTAGATAATGTTTATTGTGTGCCTCTATTGTGTATATACTAGTTTTAGTCTATTCTTTAGTTTTTAGGTTCATATTTTAGTTTTGTTACTTTCCAGCATTTATTTTACTTTTCTGTTTAGCACTCAAAGTAGAATTTAAGTTAGCTCTTCAATATCCAGGCCAGGCCTCCTTGAGTCAAAAGTCAGGGCTGCAGCTTGCAGAATTAAGGGTAACTAATTTCGGTGCTCAGGAAAATCACAAATGCGATGTAAAGACATGACAGTGCTTACGTGTATACAGGGTATCAGTGCAACTATCACTTGCTAAAACTGTTAAAAACAGAAGTCAATAGTTTAAGCAAAAAAGAATAGCGGACATATCTCTGTGTGTGTAGTACCTCCGTTCCTGCCTCCCAGGAGCCAAAAATATAATGTCATAAGAATTAAGCATTTATATTCACTAGAAATTGTCGATGGCTGCCCCATCTTATATACAATAAGATACTATCCTGCTATCTAATTTATTTATTGGTTTTTAAAGAGTGGTAGACTAATTAAGCTACTATCCTGACTTTGGATGCCTTTACATCCCGAAATAGTCCGAGTTTAGACCCGAAGGAGCTCCAACCTAGATACAGAAGACCAAAGTTTAGCGACAGCAATTACTTATTTTAGTAGTAGCACTTATTAGTACTAAAATTATAATCTTAATGATCTTAGTTAATGCTAATAGTTTAGTATTTACCAAATGCGGTATATGTTTTCAGCACCTTCTGTTACATACTGTGAAATTTTCTTTGGCTTTAACAAATTTAGACCTATTTTAGTGGTAAATTGTTATCTGGATGAAATGGTATTGAATCGAATTTTTATTTATTTACATTTTAATTTTCTATTTTGTTAAGTATTTTCATTTTATTATTACAGGCGTATTTTGTTTGATGAGAATTTCATTAAGGTGCCCGTAAGCAGTTACTATAAGCTCTTCGCCCTTGAGTTCTTTCGACCTTTCTACATGTTTCAAGTCTTTTCTGTTGCTGTTTGGATGGTTGTCGAATATTACTACTTTGCCATAGCAATAGTTATAATGGCCACTTGGGGTCTTATTGCTTCAATCTGGCAAACTAAATCAGTAAGTGAAGCTAAGGAGAGAGAAAGTGAGCGAAGGGAGAAAGAGAGAGTGGAGAGAGTTTCAGAAACGCTTAAGTTACCAAGGATTTCACCGTGAAACTATTTTTTGCCCCTCTCTTTGCTTTTCCGTTTCTTTTTTTCTCTTTTTTTTGCCTTTTTATGTCTATTCATACCTGAAAACTAAAATTTTCGAATATTTTTTTTTCCAAATTTGAAAGTTTCTAGGGTAGCACTGCATTTTCGTTTGTGTTTCCACGTTGAACCGTAAAAATGAATAAGCAAAATTAGATAGTTAAATTTGACAACACCTTTAGTCCGTAAAAATCTAAACATGAACAATGTGTTAATTCTCAAAGGGAGCTACAATTACAAAGGAAAAATACGGCTTCTTCAACTGCTGATACATGTTTTTAGCTTATATTTTGATGAAATTTTACTGACGTTTCTTTATTTTCATTTGATGCCCTCCATTACGAATGTCTGCAAAACTGTATATGAAGGTCCTTTTAAATAAAAACTGAATTTTTGGTTTTTCTTATTTAAAGGTATAAATGGTGGTGTCAGCTTCCACTTAACCAGTTCAAGCAACCATATTTTGTTTTCACTGTCCTTGGTACTTCAATTTATTTTGTGTTATTTCTTTTTACATTCAGTGTTAAATCAGCTGCCTGACGCTACAAAATAACAAATGCTATACTACATCAATTATTGTTTTTAGGCACAGAAACGCCTGGCAGAGACTATACAGGCCACGGACGTTGTAGAAGTTGAAATTGGCGACGGAAAAACAGCAATGATAGAATCAAAATACTTAGTTCCAGGTGACACAGTTATTATTCCTTTTGCTGGATGCACCCTCCACTGTGACGCAATTTTACTCAATGGTACGGCAATAGTCAATGAAAGTATGCTCACAGGTTAGCAACATTTTATATTAATTTATAGAGCAACGGACAGTTAAGACTGACTCGCCTGCATTTCAAGAGCAAAAATTACATCATTTTGTAATCACAGTGGTTACAAAGTTTTTAGTATCTATGACACATGCAATATTACACAAGATGACAAGTTGCTCTGAAGAACTAAAGAAAACGTCCCAGAATAAAACAAATCCTATAAAATGGATGATTCTTTGATTTGTTAACAGCAAGGAGGAATTGAAGTCACGCAAGAGTCCCTGAATATTTGATACCTCATAACTTAAAACTAAAGAATTAGGCGCTGATTATGCTAACGTGTAATCTGAGAATCAAATATATACAAGCGTGTCGCATGCCGAGTGATGGGGCTCAGGTGGAGCCCGGGCTCTCGGTTCTATGGTTCTATATATATATATATATATATATATATATATATATATATATATATATATAATATATATATATATATATATATATATATATATATATAATATATATATATATATATATATATATATATATATATTATATATATATATATATATATATATATCATATATATATATATATATATATATATATATATATATATATATATATATATATATATATATATATATATATATATATATATATATATATATATTCGCCCCAGGCTCCGGCATTTGGCATTATTAGAAGTGGTGCCTTTGTATAATTACATTTTTTTTTACTGGACCATTAACTTTTACCTCGGCTTGTATTTTGTCATTATGAAAGACATAGTGCCGAACCTTTGTTTCTTTCATTAGTTCAGGTGGTGGGAAAAAAACTTCTTTTTCTTCCAACGATTATCTAGTCCAGGTTTTTGATTTTCAAAGGTATGAAAGACATTGACGACCATCTTTGTTTATTTTTATTGTTCAGGTGGTGGGACCAAAACTTCTTCTTTCGCCTTGGCTTTTGGCATTATGAAAGACGTATCGCCGAACCTTTCGTTTCTTTTAATTATTCAGGTGGTGGGACAAAAACTTCTTTTCTTCCAACGATTTATCCAGTCCATATTTTTTATTTTGAAATGTATGGTAGGCATTGATGACCTTATCCATGTCAAATTCGAAAATCCAGTCATCATCGCTATCAATTTCAATTTGATTGGTTCGTTACAACTTGGCTTATCTTTCGTCATTAAGAAATACGTATCGGCGAACCTTTTTTTTTTCGTCATTATGAAATACAAATTGTTGTTTTTTGGGCCTTCCAACTGACATTCTGTCATATAAATAACTGTTGCGTTGGAAACTCAACAAACTTATTTATGCTATACATGACATCATATAAGAAAATACTTATATTTTATACTAATATAGTACATGATATCATTTGCAAAAATCGAAATTCAGGCTCTTATCACTTTTTCTCAGACTTCTGACCTATCCAGATCGTTTTGTTAGGCAAAAATACCCCTAGATACCAATTTTTCGAGAAAATATGGAGCCATTTTCGAGAAATAGAATAAATATATACATACACAATTATTACTCGCATATAAAGATAGTATATATAATATATATATATATATATATATATATATATATATATATATATAATATATATATATTATATATATATATATATATATATAATATATATATATATATATATATATATATATATATATATAATATATATATATATATATATATAATATATATATTATATATATATATATATATATATATATATATATATATATATATATATATATATATATATATATATATATATATATATATATATATATATATTATATATATATATATATATATATATATATATATATTATATATATATATATATATTATGTTTAAGAGGCAATTACTTGGCAAAAAAAAAAAAAAAAAAAAAAAAAAAAAAAAAAAAAAAAAAAAAAAAAAAAAAAAAAAAAAAAAAAAAACTGTCGTCCTAATCCAGCAATTGAGACAAATGTGCACTTGAACGAGTCTCTCACCTTACACATCCATCCAACTACCTAGGACCAAACAGTATACCCAAACCATCAACCAAATAGAAAAGTCCAAATCCATGCAAAGTTGTCATCAATAAATGTAAGTCGTTGTAAAATATATATATATATATATATATATATATATATATATATATATATATATATATATATATATATAATATATATATATATATATATATATATATATATATATATATATATATATATATATATATATAATATATATATATATATATATATATATATATATATATATATATATATATATGTATATACATACAGTACTCGGAGCCTGGCGACTACACCACCAGGCCCCGGCACGGCTTGTATCTATTTGATTGATGCTTCAAACCGCAAGCCTCTCCTTGATTTCAGGGTGTCACCTTTGGTTCAATACAACCATCCTGTGAAAAACATAAATTCTTCCTTAAAGTTGTGACTTATATAGATAGGTTGTGGCCAGAAATGTTTTAATAAAAAAATACAACAACTATATAGCCGGTTTTGAGGTCGGGCCTTGGCACGGCTGCGTTACAGGCTTGTATATATTGATTCTGTTTGTCCCTTGTCTTTTAACAGCAGATAATATGACCCTCTTCTTGATGTCATGGACCGGGCCCCATCACGGCTACTTGGCAGGCTTGTATATATTGATTCTCAATGTCACTTGTCTTCTACCCGCAGATAATGTGACCCTCTTATTGATTTCATGGGCCAAGCCCCAGCACGGCTACGCTATAGAATTGTATATATTGGCTTTCATTGTCGCTTGTCTTCTAACCGTAGATAATATGAGCTTCTTCTTGCTGTCATAGCGGCACCATAGGTTTGATACAACTACCCTGGGAAAAATACAAATTCTTCCTTAAAGTTGTGATCTATTTAAATCTTTTTTGTTGCCAGAAACGTCAATATGCCAGTATTAAGACGTGCACGTGCACTATGCACGTGCACGCTTGTATATATTAAATCTCGTTGTAACTAGTAACCTCCAAATGAATCACCTTTTTTGCTACTCTCTGCCAACCCCCATGCCTTCTCAAGACCAGAACATAGTTTAAACTTTACTAAAAAAAAACAAAAAAAAAACAAATGGTCATGGGTTGTCAGTTTTATATACATATACTGATATTTATTCCTTAAAGTTTTAATAATCTTTTATTTATTAAAGTTAAAAAAGTGAAAACCTTTATAATGCATTTCGTCAGAGGCAGCGCTGTAGCGTTGCCTATAGTAAAGGCCATACGGCTCCAATGTTTTATTATTTATTTATTATTTTTTTTTCCCAGAGACACTTCGTACGGAAGGGGTTGTCGTAGAAACTTCAAAGGAGGCTCATTTGATTGGAAATCGAGAGTTCTATTGCCTTTTTTAATAGTCTAAAATGATTGGAGGGCAACTACTTGTCAAAGGGCTAGTGCCCTTTTTAATAGTCGAAAGTGATTGGAGGGCAACTAGCCCCCCCCACGCCCATCATTTCCCCAAATACATCCAATCTAAATTTTGAGATAGCCATTTTGTTCAGCGTAGTTGGTTTCCAAATAGAAAATATGTTTTTGAGGAGGACACTCCCCCAAAACCCTCGGGGCAAGGGTTTTAAGTTATGCCCTGGGGGCATATAAGGTTTTTATAGAAGGCGTTGTCGTAGAAACTTCAAAAAAGGCTTATTCGATTGGAAATTCAAAGGGATAGTGCCCTTTTTAATAGTCGAAAGTGATTGGAGGGCGATTAGCCTCCCCCTCCCCCACGCCCATCATTCCCCCAAACACATCCAATCAAAATTTTGAGATAGCCATTTTGTTCAGCTTGGTTGATTTCCAGATAGAAAATATGTTTTTGAGGAGGACAATCCCCCACAACCCTCAGGGCAAGGGTTTTAAGTTTTGCCCTTGGGGTATATAAGGTTTTATAGAAGGCGTTGTCGTAGAAACTTCAAAACAGGCTCATTCGATTGGAAATTCAAAGGGCTAGTGCCCTTTTTAATAGTCGAAATTGATTGAAGGGCAACTAGCCCCCCCCCCCCCAAGCCCATCATTCCCTCAAACACGTCCAATCAAAATTTTGAGACAGTCATTTTATTAAACGTAGTTTTCCGTTTAAGAGGAGGACATTCCCCCACAACCCTCAGGGCAAGGGTTTTAAGTTATGCCCTGGGGGCATATAAGGTTGTTATAGAAGGCGTTGTCGTAGACACTTCAAAAAAGGCTCATTCAATTTGAAATTCAAAGGGCTAGTACCATTTTTAATAGTCGAAAGTGATTTGAGGGCAACTAACCCCCCTCTCACGCCCACCTTTCCCCCAAACACATCCAATAAAAAATTTGAGAAAGCCATTTTACTGAACGTAGTTTTAAGTTCTGGAAATTAGGTCTTTGAGAATGACAACTCCCCCACAGCCCTCAGGGCAAGGGTTGTAAGCTATGCCCTGGGGGCATATAAGGTTTTGTATAGACAACACTGTCGTATAAACTTCAGAGAGGGCTCATTTGGTTGGAAATTGAAAGTTCCAGTTCACTTTTTAATCGTCAAAAGATATTGGAGGGTAACCAGCCCCCCCCCTAATCCCTTTTCCCCAAATGCATCCAATAAAAATTTGAAGATAGCTATTTTGTTAAAAATAGTTCAAAGATCATATAACAACTATTTCGGTGTTGACACAACCCACCAGTGCCCGGGGGGCAGGCGTTGTAAGTTATGCCCTGGGGGCATATATGGGCCTTATGGAAGGGATGTTCGTATAAACTTCAGAGAGGGCTCATTTGATTGGATATTGAAAGTTCGAGCTCACTTTTTAATAGTCAAAAGAGATCTGAGGGAAGCTGTCCCCCTCCCACGCCTTTTTTTTCAAAACCCCTCTTATGAAAATTTTGAGATAGACATCTTGTTAAAAAAAATAGTTCAAAGGTCGGATAAGAAAAACTCCGGTGTCAATACAACCCCCTAGGGCACAGGGAATGGCGTTCTAAGTTATGCCCTAAGGGCATGTATGGTTCTTATGAAAGGGATGCTCATATAAACTTCATAGAGGGTTCATTTGATTGGAAATTGAAAGTTCTAGTTCACTTTTTAAGAGTCGAGAGAGTTAAACTAGCCCCCCCCCACGCTATTTTTTCCCTAAACCCGTCCGCTACAAATTTTGAGATAGCCAGTGTTTTGAAATTGTTCAAAAATTAGATAACAAAAACGCCCCCCAGAGCCCTGGGATAGGCGTTGTAAGTGTTGTCCTGGGGGCGTATATGGTTCTTATGAAAGGAGTGCTCGTATAAACTTCAGAGGTGGCTCATTTTATTGGAAACGGAAAGTTCTAGTTCAATTTTCAAGAGTCAAAAGATATCCGAGGGCAACTAGCCCCCCACACCCTTTTTTCCCCAAGCCCATCCGATAAAATTTTTATAATAGCCATTTCATTAAAAATAGTTCAAAGGTCAGATAAGAAAAACTGTTGAATAGTTCAAAGGTCAACAATTAATATCATTATACATCTAATATTCAATTTGATATTGTTTATACTTTCCAAGACTGTTCAAGACGCTTACAGTTTTCAGTAAAGTGCCAATGACGCAGTAGGTCTTAGACTTTTACAGTGAGAAAAGGAGGTCATACCTAAACTCTTGTTTGTGGTGATTTTTGTTCGTTTCAAGCTTGATTTGCATATTCAATTTAAGTTTCACTCGTTTTAAGATTTATTTATTAATTTACTTTAATATCTATTGTATGTTTGTTTGCACTGATTGTTTATTTAATTTCTGTTCGTTTTTAGTTTCATTTATACTTCAATAGGAAAATATTTTTTTTCGTTTTAAGCTTGATATTCATATTCAATCTAAGCATTACTCGATTTAAGATCATTTTATTCATTTATATTACTACTTGTTGTATGTTTTTGCTATGATTGTTTATTTAATTTCTGTTCGTTTTGGGTTTCATTTATTGTTTAATAGTAATTTCTGGTCGTTTTGAGTTTGAATTTTATAAGGTATTTGTATCTGCTGAGCTTAAGCTTAAAATGGCCTTTACTTTTCTTTGAAAACTTATTTTTCGGAAAGTTTTTTTTTATTATTTTTTACGAAATTACGAAGAAAACTACGTTCTGGTATTGAGAAGGCATAGGGGTTTTGACCCTACTCATGTTAATGTTTGCTCGTTTTGAGTTTGATTCGGTTATTTATTATAATTTATGTTCGTCTTGGGTTTCATATATTTATTGATGGCGATTTTTCGTATTTTACGCTTGGAAGATTATTTGAATTTATTTCTGCTCATTTTTTGTTTAATGGAGCCCTTTACCTTTCTTTGATAAACTTGTTTTGTGAAAACAGTTTTTAAAATTAATTTATGTTCGTTTTTCATTGAAATAGTCATTTTCACGGGGGAAAAAATATTTTATATCTTTTCAGTTCTTTTCTATAAGAATCCATTGTTTAGTGTTATATCTGTAGGCCTAAAAACTATCTCAACAATCTTTAGGCATATAAGTTTTTTTATGGAATGGGTGGTTGAACAAAAACCAGACGAGGCTCATTTGATTAGAAATTGGAAGTTATAACTCCCCTTTTAAGGGATGCTCATATAAACTTCATAGAGGGTTCATTTGATTGGAAATTGAAAGTTCTAGTTCACTTTTTAAGAGTCGAGAGAGTTAAACTAGCCCCCCCCCCACGCTCTTTTTTCCCTAAATCCGTCCGCTACAAATTTTGAGATAGCCAGTGTTTTGAAATTGTTCAAAAATTAGATAACAAAAACGCCCCCCAGAGCCCTGGGGATAGGCGTTGTAAGTGTTGTCCTGGGGGCGTATATGGTTCTTATGAAAGGAGTGCTCGTATAAACTTCAGAGGTGGCTCATTTTATTGGAAATGGAAAGTTCTAGTTCAATTTTCAAGAGTCAAAAGATATCCGAGGGCAACTAGCCCCCCACACCCTTTTTTCCCCAAGCCCATCCGATAAAATTTTTATAATAGCCATTTCATTAAAAATAGTTCAAAGGTCAGATAAGAAAAACTGTTGAATAGTTCAAAGGTCAACAATTAATATCATTATACATCTAATATTCAATTTGATATTGTTTATACTTTCCAAGACTGTTCAAGACGCTTACAGTTTTCAGTAAAGTGCCAATGACGCAGTAGGTCTTAGACTTTTACAGTGAGAAAAGGAGGTCATACCTAAACTCTTGTTTGTGGTGATTTTTGTTCGTTTCAAGCTTGATTTGCATATTCAATTTAAGTTTCACTCGTTTTAAGATTTATTTATTAATTTACTTTAATATCTATTGTATGTTTGTTTGCACTGATTGTTTATTTACTTTCTGTTCGTTTTTAGTTTCATTTATACTTCAATAGGAAAATATTTTTTTTCGTTTTAAGCTTGATATTCATATTCATCTAAGCATTACTCGATTTAAGATCATTTTATTCATTTATATTACTACTTGTTGTATGTTTTTGCTATGATTGTTTATTTAATTTCTGTTCGTTTTGGGTTTCATTTATTGTTTAATAGTAATTTCTGTATCTGCTGAGCTTAAGCTTAAAATGGCCTTTACTTTTCTTTGAAAAACTTTTTTTTCGGAAATTTTTTTTTAGTTAATTTTTGTTCGTTTTTGATGGCAAAAAATTTCAAGTTTTTGAAAATTCCTTATTTCAAAATCAAACTTAAAAAAAATAAATCAAATATTCATCAAAGTAACGAAACTGATATCAAAGTAACAATATCAAAGTGAAAAAATGGGTTTGTGTCAGCCTCGGAGTTTTTATTATCTGATGTTTGAACTATTTTTAACAAAATTGTTATCTCAAAATTTTTATCGGATGGGTTTGGGGAAAAAAGGCGTGAGAGGACTAGATTAAGCTTCGGTCTCTTTTGACTCTTTAAAAGTGAACTAGAACTTTCTATTTTCAATCAAATGAGCCCTCTCTGAAGTTTATACGAGTATCACTTCTATAAGAACCATATACATCCCCAGAGTATAACTTACAACGCCTATCCCTGGGCCCTGGGGGGTTGTGTCGACCCTGGAGTTTTAATATCTAATGGTTGAACTATTTTTAATAAAATGGTCACCTGAAATTTTTATCAGATGGGTTTATCCATCCAATACACCCAAAGGCGTGGAGGGCGGGAGGAGCTAGTTGCCCTCTGATCTTTTTTCACTCTGAAAAAAATGAACTACAACTTTTAATTTCCATTAGAATGAACCCTCTCCGAAGTTTATACGAGCATACCTTTGATAAGAACCATATATGCCCGCAGAGCAACACTTACAACGCCTGCCCCGGCCCTGAGGGGGGGGGGGGGTCGACACAGAAGTTTTTCTTACCTGATCTTTGAACTATTTTTAACAAAATGACCATACGCAAAGGAGTTTTTGTTCTTTGATCTTTGGACTATTTTTAACAAAATGGCTACCTCAAATTTTTCATCAGATGTATTTGGGGAAAAAGGGCTTGGATGGGGATGGGAAGTTGTCCTCTGATCACTTTTGACTCTTAAAAAGGGCACTAGAACTCTCAATTTCCAATCGAATGAGCCCCCTTTGAAATTTATACGACGATCCCTTCTATATGAAGTGCCTGTGGGAAGAAAAAATAAATGGAGTAAGGGGGGAGGCTAGCTGCCCTCCAATCCCTTTTGACTCTTAAAAAGTGAATTATAACTATCAATTTCCAATCAAATGAGCCCTCTAGGAATTCCTTACGAGCATCCCTTCCATAACAACCATATATGCCCCAAGGCATAATTTACAGTGCCTACCCCCGGGCCCTGGGGGGCTGTGTAGACACCGGAGTCTTTTGTTATCAGAACTTTGAACTATTTTTAACAAAATATCTATCTCAAAATTTTTATCTGATTCATTTAGGGTGTGGAGGAGGGGGGGGCTAGTTGCCCTTCGATCTCTTTTGACTCTTCAAAAGTGAACAAGAACTTTCGATTTCAAATCAAATGAGCCCTCTATGAAGTTTATACGAGCATCCCTTCCATAAGAACTATATATGCCCCTAGAGCATTACTCATAACGCCTGTCTCCGGCCCTGGCGGGTTCCGTCGACAGAGGAATTTTTCTTATCTGACCTTTGAACTAATTTTAATGAAATGGCTATTATAAAAATTTTATCGGATGGGCTTGGGGAAAAAAGGGTGTGGGGGGCTAGTTGCCCTCGGATATCTTTTGACTCTTGAAAATTGAACTAGAACTTTCCATTTCCAATAAAATGAGCCACCTCTGAAGTTTATACGAGCACTCCTTTCATAAGAACCATATACGCCCCCAGGACAACACTTACAACGCCTATCCCCAGGGCTCTGGGGGGGCGTTTTTGTTATCTAATTTTTGAACAATTTCAAAACACTGGCTATCTCAAAATTTGTAGCGGACGGGTTTAGGGAAAAAGGAGCGTGGGGGGGGGGCTAGTTTAACTCCCTCGACTCTTAAAAAGTGAACTAGAACTTTCAATTTCCAATCAAATGAACCCTCTATGAAGTTTATACGAGCATCCCTTTCATAAGAACCATACATGCCCTTAGGGCATAACTTAGAACGCCATTCCCTGTGCCCTAGGGGGTTGTATTGACACCGGAGTTTTTCTTATCCGACCTTTGAACTATTTTTTTTAACAAGATGTCTATCTCAAAATTTTCATCAGAGGGGTTTTGAAAAAAAAGGCGTGGGAGGGGGATAGCTTCCCTCAGATCTCTTTTGACTATTAAAAAGTGAGCTCGAACTTTCAATATCCAATAAAATGAGCCCTCTCTGAAGTTTATACGAACATCCCTTCCATAAGGCCCATATATGCCCCCAGGGCATAACTTACAACGCCTGCCCCCCGGGCACTGGTGGGTTGTGTCAACACCGAAATAGTTGTTATATGATCTTTGAACTATTTTTAACAAAATAGCTATCTTCAAATTTTTATTGGATGCATTTTGGAAAACAGGGTTTATGGGGGGGGGGAGCTGGTTACCCTCCAATATTAATTGTTGAAAGATTCATCAGTTCAAGAATTTATTTCACTGTAATTGTATTTTTATTTTCAATATTGTAAGAACTGGAAAAGAAAATATTTGTAATATAATCCGTTTTCAGCTAAGCGCCAATGACGCAGAAGGCTTTTGGTTTTTATTTACAGTCAGGAAAGGAGGCAGTATCCAAACCCTTGTTTGTAGGGAAACTATATTCGTCTTTAACAACTTTAAAAAGAGCTAATAAATTAAACTGAATATTTGATGTATAATGATATTAATTGCTGAGAGCTCATCAGTTCAAAATGTTGCTATAATTTTAATGTTTATTTTCAATGTTAAGTATAAAAGAAAATATTTGTCATAAACTTGGTTTTCAGTGAAGCGCCAATGACGCAGCAGGTCTTAGACTTTTACAGTGAGAGAAGGAGGTCATACCCAAACTCTTGTTTGTGGTGATTTTTGTTCGTTTCAAGTTTGATTTGCATATTCAATTTAAGTTTCACTCGTTTTAAGATTTATTTATTAATTTACTTTAATATCTATTGTATGTTTGTTTGCACTGATTGTTTATTTACTTTCTGTTCGTTTTTAGTTTCATTTATACTTCAATAGGAAAATATTTTTTTTCGTTTTAAGCTTGATATTCATATTCAATCTAAGCATTACTCGATTTAAGATCATTTTATTCATTTATATTACTACTTGTTGTATGTTTTTGCTATGATTGTTTATTTAATTTCTGTTCGTTTTGGGTTTCATTTATTGTTTAATAGTAATTTCTGGTCGTTTTGAGTTTGAATTTTAAAAGGTGTTTGTATCGGCTGAGCTTAAGTTTAAAATGGCCTTTACTTTTCTTTGAAAACTTATTTTTCGGAAAGTTTTTTTTTATTATTTTTTACGAAATTACGAAGAAACTACGTTCTGGTATTGAGAAGGCATAGGGGTTTTGACCCTACTCATGTTAATGTTTGCTCGTTTTGAGTTTGACTCGGTTATTTATTATAATTTATGTTCGTCTTGGGTTTCATATATTTATTGATGGCGATTTTTCGTATTTTACGCTTGGAAGATTATTTGAATTTATTTCTGCTCATTTTTGGTTTAATGGAGCCCTTTACCTTTCTTTGATAAACTTGTTTTGTGAAAACAGTTTTTAAAATTAATTTATGTTCGTTTTTCATTGAAATAGTCATTTTCACGGGGGAAAAAATATTTCATATCTTTTCAGTTCTTTTCTATAAGAATCCATTGTTTAGTGTTCTATCTGTAGGCTGAAAAACTATCTCAACAATCTTTAGGCATATAAGTTTTTTTATGGAATGGGTGGTTGAACAAAACCAGACGAGGCTCATTTGATTAGAAATTGGAAGTTATAACTCCCCTTTTAAGAGTCAAAAGTGACTGGAGGGCAACCGGCCCCCTCCCCCACGCCAATCATTTCTTAAAAGAAACGTCCAATCAAAATTTTTACACATTTATTTTCTTCAGCATAGTCGAAAGATCAAGTAATTATGTCTTTGGGGATGTCAGCCCCCCACAGCCCTCTGGGCAAGGGCTGTAAGTTAAGGAATTCGTTCATTGTTTATATTTAGTATCTGTTATTGAAAGCAGTAGGCATGTTTGACCTTTACATTCCACAAAGACGAAGGGCATTCGGGTGAGCCTTTCAGAAAATGTTGAGGGGAGTGTTGAAGTAAATCAAAACACGTTATGTGTACGCAGGTTGTCAAAAGGCGTAATTCAGGAATGACTGAGTACATTAATTTGGAACTTTCAGGAAATGATAAGGGAGATAATTGCGATAAAGCCTATGGCTTTCTCCTGTTTTGAATAAAATTAATAATCAATTGACCAAAAAGGCGATATTTGCACGCGTCTACTACTATTGCTACAACTACCACCACTTCTACTGCCACCACTACTACTACTACTACCACCAGTGCCACCAAAACTACTGCTTCTGTAGCGAGTGCTACCAATATTGAGGAGATTGAAATAAACATATGAGGAAACGTATAGAGAAAAGTCGAGCCAAATCAAAACATATTCTCTGCATATAGATTGCTGATACAGGCATTTCAGCAATATTTGGAACGGCTTACCATATCGGTAACTTCTGGGGCATCCTGAGTGAGATTTTTGACTGACCAAAAGGTAACATGCACCTGCTATTACTGTTATTAATACTACTGTTGCTACTATTACTAATACAACGCCATTACTGCTGCTACTGATCTTACTACTACCACTACTACTATGATACTAATAGTATTAAGGCTAAGCGTATGAAGGTGTAGATTTGACAAAATATTGAGGGTGAACTTGAAATAAATAAAAACACATTATGTGCATGCAATAGTCAAAAGGGCGTATCTTGAAAATGGATTTAAGGGCTAAATTAGAGCTTTTAGAAAATGCTTGCAGGGGAAGATCTATTGAACAAAAGATAGTGTGTTCTTGCTACTACTAACGCTACTTCCATTGCTACTTTAGCTGCTACTACTACTATTACTATTACTGCTACCGAACTACTCTAGCTATTACTTTAGTTGCAACTACTTGTAAGGCCAGTAGTACTAAGATGAAAATAGCGTCAAGAGGGGGTCAAAAGGCCACATAACCAATATTTTTGGAACGGCTTGCTGTATCAAGGTGAAACTTCCGGGGTATCACGAGTGGGATATTCAAAAGACCAAAAGGTAACATGTACATGCTACCATTGTTATTAGTACTGCTGCTATTTCTGTTACTACTACTATGATGCTAGCACTATTAAGGCTAAGTCTATGAAAGGGAGAATTTGAGAGAATGTTGTGGGGAAATTTGAGCTAATGTGCATGCAGATTGTCAAAGAAACGTATCTCAGAGTTGAAACATCCAGAGAATGCTTAAAGGGGAAAATCAATTGACCAAAAGGTCATATGTGCACGTTACTACTAATACTACTACCACTAATACTTTTACTACTAGGCCTACTACTACTACTACTACTACTGCTACTACTATTGCAATTGCTACTTCTACTGCAACTACTTGTTCGGCTAAGAGCATTAAGATGGAAATTTCAAGAAGCATATGAATATGCAGGTTATCAAAAGGACATACTGGCAATGTCCTAGCAAAGGCTAATTGCATTAATTTGAAACTTCCAGGACCTGATGAGAGGGATGTTCAACTGACCAAAAGGCCATATGTTAATACTACTGGTGCTACTAGGACTGGTGCTATTAATATTAATAATCTTGCTAGTACTACTAATACTAATACTACTACTGTGGCTACTATCACAACTATGCGTAAGGGTATAAAGGTTAAATTTTCAGGAATTTTGTGAAAATATGAACTGAATCAAACACGCCGTCTTTGTCCAGGTTGTCAAAATGGTGTATCAGCAACATCTTAGGAACAGTTTGGTGCGTAAAGTTGAAACTAACAGTCCTAGTTTTGGGGAATTTTGAATTAACCAAAAGACAATATTTGCATCCTAATGCTACTGTTTTTACTCATACTACTTCTACTATAACTACTGCTACCGTTATTACTACTTCTACTGCTACTACTATTTCTACTGGCACTACTAGTACTAATACTAAAGTTAAGGGTATTAAGGCCAAAAAATTTGGGAATTATTCAAACTGTATTGAAATAAATCGAAATGCACTATACCCACACAGGCTGTCAAGAGGACATATCAGTAATGCTTCAGGAACGGTTGATAGTACTAAGTTGAAACTTTCAGCGTGTGTTGAAGGGGATGTTGAAGAAAACCAAAGGTGCTATGCGCATACTGCTAAAACAACTATTGCTACTACGAAAGCTAAGGGTATTAAGGTGAAGATTTCAAGAAATATTGAAGGGAATGTCGAGCTAAATCGAAATAAACTATGGTCATACAGGTTTTCAAAAGGGCGACACAGCAATATCTCAAGAACGGCTTACGTTATTTAGTTAGACATGTAAGGTGAAGTTGTGGTGGATTTTGAACTAGCCAGAAGGCACTATGTGTATACCATAAATGCTACAACTACAGTTACTGTAACTAATGAAACCAAGGGTATTAAGGTGAAACTTTTAGAAGACGTTTAGAGGGAGGTTCAATTAAACATAAAACTATATGAATGCAGGTTTTCAAAAGGGCATATAAATAATATAATTGGCAGCACCGCTCTATTATAGCTAGCTCTATGATTTAGACTTTCAAAGAAGCTAATTTGATTGGAAACTAAATGTTCTACCCCACTTCTTTAAGAGTCAAAAGTGATTGGAGGGTAAGCAGCCCTTCTCCCAAGCCCCTGTATTTTCCAAACACATCCAATCAAAATCTATAGACAAGCATTTTGTTTAGCATAGTAGAAACTATTCAGTAACTATGTTTCTAGAGATATTGGGTTTGCCAACACCCCACAGTTAAGCAGTTTATCCATTATACTTAAAAACTAAATGTTGCTTTAAAACTAAATCAAAAGGCACTCTGTGTAAGATGGTTTCCAATACACCTCAGCAATATCTCAAGAACGACTGGGGGTATTAAGTTGAAAGTTTCAGGGCTGCTATTATTTCTACTTCTGCTCTTACAATCTAACTAAATCAAATCAGTATAAGTGTATCTGGGTTGTTAATGAGCATAGATACACTTTTTTGAGAATGTTAAGTTTTATTTTTCAACTCACCTTAAGGAAGTGTAAAACTAAATCAAACAATAGTGTTTGTATCAGGATCAAAAATTGTTGAAAAAGTTTCTCCAACATACTAATAGCAAGCCAAACTGGATTCTTATAAGAAAAACCAAAAAGATATATAATATTATTTTCTTTTTCCATGAAAAAGAATATGTCAATAAAAAAAAACATAATTTAATATAAAAACTTTTTCCACAAATTAAGTTTTTCAAAGAAAAGTAAAGAGCTCTATTAAACCAAAAATGAGCCACAATAAAGTCAAATATGTCTAAAATAAAGTCCATAAAGTCTTCCAAGCGTAAAACTACCACAAATAACTGCAATAAATAAATGAAACCCGAAACAAACAGAAATTACAATAAATAATCAAGTCAAACTAAAAACAAGGAGAAACTAAAATGAGTAGGGATAACAACCCCCATACCTTCTCAAGACCAGAACATAATTTGCATTTTACTGAGAAAAAAAAATGAACTAGGGTTGTCAGTTTCATATACATATGCTAATATTAATTCCTTTAAGTCATAATAATTTTTTGTTTATTAAAGTAAAAAATGTGTAAACATTAAAATGTATTTTGTTTTCAGTAAAGTGCAAATTAAGTTTTTCAAAGAAAGGAAAAAACTCCATTAAACCAAAATGAGCAGAAATAAAGTCAAAACAATCTACCAAGCGCAAACCCGTCACAAATCACCATCAACAAATAAATGAAACCCAAAACGAACAGAAATCATGGGCAGCGAAATACCGTGCCCTAGTAAAGAGCGATATGGGCGTAATGTAGCCTATATTATTATTTTTTGTTTTTTTTAGACAAAGGGCACTTTGGATAAAAGCAGTTGTTGTAGAAAGTTCGCAAGGGGTCCATTCAATTGGAAATTGCAATGTGTAGTGCTCTTTTTAATAATCGAAAGGGGTTGGAGGGCAAATAGACCAAATCCCCCCCCCCTATTTCACCAGATACATCCAATAAAAATTTTGAGATAGAAATTTTGTTCAGCGTAGTTGAAAGGTCCAGTAATTGTATATTTTAGAGCGACACCCTCACACATCCCTCAGGGCAAGGGTTGTAAGTTATGTCCCAAGGGCATATAATGTTTTTATGGAAAAGGTGGCCGTATAGACTTCGGATGAGACTCATTGGACTACAAATCAGAAGCTATAGTGCCCTTTTTGAGAGTCAAAGGAATCAGAGGGAAACTAGCCTCCCCCCCTCACGGCCAATTTTCACCAAATGAATATGATAAAAATTTTGAGATAACCATTTGTTCAAGAAGAGTCCAAAGATCACATAACAAGGCCTTTGGAGTTGACGCAACCCCCCAGAGTTTGGGGGAAAGGGTTTTAAACTATGGCCCGGGGGCATATAAGTTTTGTTATGGAAGGGATGGTTGTGTGGACTCTAGAGGAGACTTGTTCGATTGGAAATTTAAAGTTTTATTTCCCTTCTAAGAGTCTAAAGTGATGAAGCGCAAATAGCCCCAACCCTGACATCTTCTTTTTCCCAAATGCATCTAATAGAAATTTTGACATAAAAATTTAGTTCACAATAGTCCAAAGAGCATATAACAATCCCTTCAGAGTGGACACAACCCACCAGAGCCCAGGGGGAAGGGTTGTAAGTTATGCTCCGGGCCACGTAAAGCTTTTACGGAACACGCGGTTGAATTAACTCCGGATTGGGTGGGGCTCATTTGATTGGATATTGGAAGATCCAGTGCCTAAAAAACTAAACAGGGCATGGGAGAGAGGGCTATCAGCCCTCCAGCGACTTTTCAACATTCCCCTCATGATGTCCTGAAAGTTTCAACTTAATACCCTCTGCCGTTCTTGAAATATTGCAGGTTCTCTATTTTGATAAAACGGATGCATATAGTGCCTTTGGGTTTAGTTTAGCATGCCCCTCATCGTCCTCCAAAGTTTCTCCTTAATACCCCTAGCCTTTTCAGATGCTCCCAGAATTAAACATTCCCCCCGTTTTCTAATAATAATTTCTGCATGTAAACAATGAGCAAATCGCATAGTTTACAATCCTTGCCTCGAGGCTTTGGGAGGGGAGGGGGGGGGGGTATTATGGTATCCTTGGTGGCTTAGCTATTATAAGTTTTGACTAGTTTGTACAAAATGATAATTTCAAAATTCTGATCAGTGTTTGATCAGTGTAAATTCTAGCCAAACTGCATTTGAGTAGAATTTTCTGTACTTTTTAACCCTTATAATCCTAAAATGCTTTTAATCGCCTCTCTTTTTAAGGTGAAAGTGTTCCGTTGATGAAAACAGCATTGCCAAACAGAACAGATCTTCTTTACAATGAAAAGGAACACTCCAGGCACACCCTTTACTGCGGAACTAGAGTTGTACAAGCCAGGTATTTTGAAGGAGCTAAGGTAGTGTAGGTTTATTCTTTTATAACTTTTGTTTATCATGGCTGTTGGGAATAGCTGCAGCCTAGTAAAGATCAAACTACAGTTCATAGCAGCCAAAAGTTTAAAAATGTTTTTGAAAAAAATTAGAAGAAGGATCACTACTCTGTATAAATTATGTTTCCAAGCTGTTTAAATTACTCAGCCTCCTCCAAGACATCAAAACTAACTTTCAAAGGCGGGAAGTTAGTGACAAAATGCTGTTACCCGATTTTTTTTTTCATTGTGCTGGTTGAAAGCCAAGCACGCTTGACCAAGTTTCAAAGTTCAGTGACATTTTGCTGCAGATCTTCTCCTAGATGTGCTTCGCAGATTAAATCATCAGAGAAATTCTTGTCATAAATAGTTCAAGCTCTGGTTCAGTTGGTCTCCGTAAATGAATTTGCACATTCTGGATATATATTCGATAAGAACATCGAAACTCACGACAGCACCAATCTGATGGCCCAAACAGAGCTGTGAACCCTACTCCTCCCTCCCCATCTGTTCAAAGCTTCGTTATCTATCTTTTTCATTAAGTACTAATCTGCTAAAAATCCTTCCTAATGGCCTCTTCCCTCCCTATTAGGGGAGGTTTTACGATTCTAAAACATTGCAGACATCACTAGTAATTTTTTGGAGTGAAATATGTTGCATTGCTTTCATTACTGTCACAGCTATAACCACCTTAAAATTAACACTTTTTCGGTTTTGTATATTATTGGTGGTAAATTGGTGATTGATTGAGTGGCTTTTCTTTGGAGCCCACACTACTCTTTATAATTGTTGCTGAAAAATAAAAGTGAAAAAATGACCAGGGCCAAAGGCAGACGCTCCCAACCTATTCAGGTGTAGGAAGGTTGCAACAGGATTTTAGCTACTATATAAGATGGGTATCTGGTTTCAAATACAGTTGGTGTGTTTACAACCATGACCGAAGATTATGGTCGAGATTATGTTTCAAGGAGGGTGTTTCAGGTTATAGACCTGACAAATCCAGAGTTAACCTATTCATAAAAAAAGGTTGGGAAACTTTTAATTGTGGAAACTGATGTTAGTATAAAAATTTGGAATTAAAGTTCGTCAGAGGAAAAACTTCATCCTTATGAGCGAAGTGGTTTAATGCCCTTATCTTGAACCACTTACCCTCTATCTCTTAATTCCCACTCGAAAAGTAGCTAAAACTATGAGAGCTCGCATGTCTCTGGTTTAATCTAAAACGAGTCCAATTTTAAATTTAAGGTCAAGGCAGTTGTTCTGCGAACTGGATACATGACTCAGAAAGGAAAACTTGTGTCTTCAATCCTCTACCCATTACCTGTTGATTTCGAGTTTGAAAGAGATTCACTGAGATTCATCGGAGTGTTAGCCCTAATAGCTCTTTCTGGTGTTATTACAAATATTACAAGGAAGGTAAGGTTCAAATTTGCTAAAAATTGTATACCAATTAGTTTATTATAGATTTTTATTGAGAAGAAATTTCATTCAAAGGTTAGCGTCGTAAAACTCCGTTGCTACAGATTTATTGAATTACAGCCATGTTACAAACGCATCATAGGTCGCCTAAAGCCAGTACACCTGTGAACATTTCTTCATCTCGTGAATCCTGCTCAATTTAAAGCTTCTTCCTATATCATCTATGCATTACTCCAAGAAAAAGGTTTAATGACTCATGTCAAAAAAATATCTAGTGTCCAAAATGAATATTTTGTAGTCTTGTGTAAAAAGATTCTGAAGTATTCAGCCTTTCTCTGAGAATATCAGGTTACCAAGTTGTAGCCCGGTGGTTCAAAAGGATATATGTAGCCCGACGGCCCGAATGATAAATGGTAAAAAAAAAAATAGAGATACTGCTTGTATAAAAACGTTGTGACATGAAAAGTCTTCATTCTTTTTAATGGCTTTAAATTTCACAAGAATATAGAAGGACCAGTCAGGTTTTAAATAGGCGAGTTTTTTTAATTCTCTTTCAGACGTAAGGTTGAGGAATAGTGTGGGTGCTATTACCTACTCTGCAATTCAGAGGAGTCACTATCCAAAATTCTGGGGGGAGGGGGGCTAATGGACTTTACCAACTGTTCGGTCATTTTACCGATGGATTTGGGGGATATTGCTATTAGATTATATTGCTATTGCTATTCAACATTAATGTTACTTCATTTATTTCCATCGACCCATTCACCTAATAATAAAAAAAAAAACAAAAAACAATAAAATAGTGACGCTTCGTACCACTTTTGACTCAATGTTTTTACCAACTGGCTGAAAATATCGGGTAAGCGTTCACCCCTGCTACTACTTCTATTAACAACTCATTGCTGCACTAATCTTCCTAACGACAACATAGCTGCTTACGCTCCACTTTCAGCCTAATCTATTCAGATCTTCGAATGTCATCCCTTTCATGGAGTTCCAATCTCCTTTAAATACATTTTTATTGCCTCTTGTCTCCAATTCCTGGGATGACCTTCTTTTTGCTTGACCCCAGATGGATGGCCAAATCCACATCTTTCGTAATGTACATTCCACATCGATGAAGCGGGGCCTAGTCATCTTAAGTTTTTGTTCCTAGTATCTCCAGAAAGTGGAATCAAGCTACATTTTAGTACACCATTATTGATCGATGTAGGGTCATCCAAAGGTGCACTTAAAATTATCCTCAAATTATCTAAAATTAAAATAAAGCTCCTAAAAGTTTCAACTTAACACTCTGACCCATTCATGAGATATAGCTGGTACGCCCTTTTGACAACATGGATACAAATAGCATATTTCGATTTAATTCAATATCCCCCTTGACAACTTTCTCCTTAACAGCTTAACACCCTTGGCCTTTGTAGTTGTATTAGAAATAGTAGTACTATCAGTATGCATATAGTACGTTTTGGTTATCTCAACATCCTCCTGAACAGCCAATGAAAATTTCAATTTAATATTCTAAGCTCTTCCTGGTATACAGCTATTACGCCTTTGATAACCTATATCGATATAGTCTGTTTCAATTTAGTTCAGCATCCCCATCAACACTCCCTGACAGTTTCGCCCTAATACTCCCAGCGTCAATAGAAGTAGAAGTCACACAAGTAGTAGCAGTTATAGTAGTAGTTATAGCAGCAACTGTAGTAGTGGTACTATGCACAAAGTGCCTTTCGGCTGGATCAAAATCCCCTTAACATGCTCTGAAAGTTTCAACTTAATACCCTAAGCTATTTCTGGGATATTGTTGATACGCTTTTTTTTAAATACCTGCTTACATATAGTGAGTTTTGATTTAGTTCATCATTCCCCTAAACATTCTCTGAAAGTTTCACTTTATTACTCTGAGCCTCAGTAGTAGGCTAGAAGTAGTCGTAGTAGTAGTACTAGCAGAAACAGCAGTAGCAGTAGTAGTGGTATTTCGTACATATTAACTTTTGATTAATTCAATATTCCCCTCAACATGTCCTGAAAGTTGTTCAACATCCATCTCATCTCTCAACATACCCAGAAAAATTCAACTGAATGCTCTAAGCCGTTGCTGAGATATTGCTGATATCTTTCAGGCAGCCTACATGCGCATAGTGTGTTTTGATTTTGTTTAACTTCCTTCTACACATCCCTTGAAAGCTTCGCTTTAATCTCTTAAGGCCCAATTGTAGCGATAGTCGTATTAGTCGGGATAGCATTAGAAGCAATATGCGCATAATGCCCTTTTTCAAGATCCGTCTTAAAATGGTGGCCGGCGTTCAGCCCCTCCAAAAAATACTCCTGAAAAATATCCCCCGGGAAATAAACCCCCTGAAAAGTACCCCCGCGGAAAATACCTCCCCGAGGAAAATACCCTTCCACGGAAAATACCCCCCCCCCGGAAAATACCCTCCGAAAATACTGCGGGAGGCATTTCCCGGGCGAATTCTCCGTGAGAGGGTTAATTTCCGTGGGGCGTATTTACCGCGGGGGGTATTTTCCAGGTGGCTATTTTCCAGGGCGTAAACGCATAGAACCATTTTTCAGTTTTGAAAACCTTTGTTGATTAGTGGTTCTTTTTTTGTGTTTACGACGATCCTTGTTCTATTTGGCGACTATTGCCACAGACACCCCCCTCCCTGCCCTCTACTTTTCTTTGGGCACGGGGTAGAAAATTATGTAAGAAAAAATTAGCCCAATTGTTAAGAATATAAGAAACTACGAGACAACTTTTACACATTTGAGATACGGGGAGAGAGGTAGAGATTTATTAAATGAGCAACACACTCAACATTTCTTATAAAGTAGAGAAATACATGTGCACAAATGTTCAAAATGGTAATAACGCTGCACATTTAGTGAACATAACTGGGCAAAAACTTAACTAAAACTTAAGCTTTTTTGGATGCAGACTAATGGCGCGCATAACGGTATTGCCGATGCTCTGATTCTCTGCCTTCGGGTGGGAGTTCTATGGGTGGTTAGGGTAAACCACTCGACGCTTTCCTTGGTTTCCCCCGAGGTACCCATGAGTATGCACAACTCAGCCCAAAGTTTTAACAAAAATACAAACAAAGCCCGTGACCTCATTGGCTGAATAATTAAGATTGCTTGGTACAATTTCTGCTGGAGTGCGAGTTAAATCCGAGATATCCTAGTACCTAGCTAGATCTTCCAACGATCGATCAGCAGACTGATCTGGCGGTTGTTTTCATAGCATTGTTAGTGTAAACTTTCCCGCTCAATACAAACCAGATAGTTTTATCTCGTCATTCGTCATTCTTCACATAATTAAACTTTATACAATTTTTGACATCCTTGTGCAGCTATTTTTCGGGAGGTAGGGAAGGCTTGCCTCTGTGTAACCATCTTTGCATCTGATTGCTGAAATCATTGTAATATTAATCTTCTGTTTTTCAGTATTTGAACGGTGAAGAAGGAATATTTGTAATTTTTCTGTCCTTGGATTTGCTGACCATTGGGGTGCCTCCTGCTCTCCCCGCTGCAATGACCATAGGGAGCTTCTATGCCGCAAAGCGATTAGTTAGAAAGTCTATTTTCTGCATCAACCCAAGAATTATTAATATTGCTGGATCATTAAATTTAGCCTGTTTTGACAAGGTACTATTGACTTTTCTTTTATTTAGCTGACGTTTTTTCTTTGTCTATTGATTATTTAAATATGTTTTAATTTGTATTTGTTCATATATGTTATTGCTTTGTAGAAGGAGGGGAAGGACGGTTTCAGCAATATTTTAACCATAGAAAGCCAATAACGCAGATAGAGCTAAATAATTATGAGCTAAAGGACAAAGAGATTCTACAATTTGTATAGATTCTGCAAAGCAAGCTAAAATATTGCTAAAAATTGGAATCTTGAGCCAAATGTGAAAAAGACAAGTAATTTCTGAAAGCACCTATAGGGTAGCTGATACAGTTCCAATCCTTGGAACATGAGGGGCTGACATGGTATGTTCTAAGAGAAGAATGGCGGGGGGGGGGGACAAATCTGAGCACATCTTTCAATATTATTTCTACTGGAAACTCTTCACAGAGGGATCTAACTTCTTTCTAATTTTTCCAAAATAGCCTATGTTAACTTTTTTTTAGAACTTTTTTCTCTTTTTTTTATTTGTCATCCCCATCTGTGTTAATTGAAGTAATAGAGGGGGCTGAAAACACCATTGATAACCCTTAGTCCAGCGAAAAACTATCCCTATCTTGTGTATTACCTTGCATAAATAAAGTAATATAAATACCTTGTTAAGATAATCAAATTAAGGTAATTAATTAGGCTAACTAAACAACAAAGTAAAACCATTTTTTTTTTCGCTAGATATTGTAATTTTAAGGATTTCTTCTTATTTAGACCATCAAGCAAAAAAAAATCCTGCTAAAAGCATAAATTGTAAAATTGTTCGATATCTCATTTTTCTTAGGTGCAAAATATTAAAGTTCTATAGCAAGGCTAATTTTGCAGACTGGAACACTAACAGAAGACGGTATGGATTTTTGGGGCTTAGTACCTTCTTTAAATGGCTGTTTCTTAGAAGAAGTAGAGAAAACTTCCGAACTTGTTAGAAAACTGCCAGTTAGAATGCTTGAAGGGATGGCGACATGTCACTCGTTGACATATATTGACGATGAACTAGTCGGGGACCCTTTGGAACTGAAGGTAAGAATCATATTTTCAATTTTACTGCCACTGCAAACTCTTTTCTGCGTTAAGTATGTTGTGGGTGATGCACTAGAAAACATTTCTCGTTCATCCTACCCTGTTCAAATATTTTGTTTTTACTTTCCAAGAAATGTCCAATTATTTAAGTTCGTTGTTCTAACCATAGCCAAGTGGAAGTTCTGGCTATTGCCACCTTGTAGGCTATTTGATGAAACTAGAAAAAATGTTTTGCCTTTGATTATGCTGATGATTAAGCATCCTAGATGAAAGTTTGAGCAAAATGAATGAACTTTTAGAGATTTTTTGCAAGTTCAGAGTGCTAGAATAGGTTTGAAAATTAATGTTAAGAAAACTAAGTCGCTAAGACTAGGAATAAGTGAAGATGAGAAGGTGATGATGGGTAACGAAAAGATCAATGAGGGGACAGCTTCCCTTACCTTGGTAGTATTATTAGTAAAAATTGTGTGTTTGGAAGAATAAGAACATAAGTCAGCGAACCAAGATTAGGATATTGGAAGCTACAGGTGATGACAGTGTTCTAATATGGGGCTGAAGCAAGGGTGCACCGAAGAATGAAGGAAGATTTGCTAGATGATTTCCAGTGAAATATGCCTACGGATTATTTTGGGTACCCGGATGACCAACCGTATTTAAAACAGTAGACTGTACGTAAGGTGTTCTTCAATCCCGCTTTCTAGAGTAATAATGAGAGAAAGGTTAAGATGACTTAGGCACGTTCCGTAGATGAAGGATGACAGATTGCCAAAGATTGTCCTTTTCAGCCAACGACCTAGGGCTAAACGGAAAGCGATCGTCCGTAGTGGGGGTGGGAGGATGTCGTAAAGAAATATTTAAGGGGAACGTGAATTTCTGGGGGGCAATGTAAAGAGGGAGGCTTTGAATAGATTAGAATGGAGGAGAATTGTGCATAGCTCTGCTGGACTTAGGTGGCTTGGTGCGGCCGTGAGTTGTTAGTAGTAGAAGTATTAGTAGAAGGAAAGATGCAAAAATGATGCTAGTGCTTTTTTTGTTAGATACGGCACTTTAAACGTTTTAAATTTTTATTATAAAGTAAGTTATTAAACACTTCTTATTCATCCCTGTGATTCATTTTTAAACAAAAATTGCCATTCTTTAACCTATATTGACAATGAACCAATAGAACTGCTACTGCATTTTTGTCACATATTCAACCCAGGTAATCTGATACACTTTTGAACCTTCCTCTCCATCCTCTTCAAAATTTCTGTTTTTCATGTTACTTGAAGCTCCCTAGGACTTTGATTTCTTTTTCTGACCACATATTTGCCTAGTCTGGCTAGATCCTTTTCTCTTTTCCACCATTTAAGCTATTTTGTCAAACTATTTGAGTCTTACTATATAGATATCTTCTAGTCTGTCTGTTTATTTGTTTGGTGGCATCCAGGGGATATTGAGTCCAAGTAGTCAATTGAAGCAAGAAACTGATACAGACATCCTGGAAATTGACACAAAAACCCTGGAAACTGTCACAGAACCTATCACGATTCTAGTGCCAGATTTCAATGAAACACAATATTTTAAATAATTTCATTGAGTTGGTAGGAATTTTTCTTCGGATCCAGCAGCGTATAAATTATAAACATGTATAATCATATAAATATTTTCGAAGATTACACTGCCTTTCCATGACGGAGAAATAACAGTTTAATAGGGTCAAATCCTATTATTTATCAGTGAAAAAAATAACAAAATCTCTGGATATTTCGGTCACATGTACAGTGACCGAAATATCCAAAAATTGTGTTATTATTTTCACTGTCAAACTAAAGAATTTGTTTCATTTTTACTGATATTTGTATATATTCATATAACAATCTAAAGAGAAAGTGCTCGTCCATTGATTTAATTCATTTTTCAAAAGTATGCAGTCACTCAATAGGCAATCACTCAAACGCTTACCTGAAACTTCCTTCAGAAAATTATATTGGTACATTTATATTGTATGTTTATATTGTATATTTAATTTTATTATTTTATTTCATTATATTATATATTTTATTTCATTGTATATTTCAATTATATTGGTATATTTAACTCCTCAACATTGCAGCTCTTAATATGCTGTCGGTCGCTCTCTCCTTATTTTCTCTCACCTGTCATAGCTCGTCACTATACCTGTCTTAATACTAGTCTTTGTGCGGGTGACAATTTGGTAAAAACAAAGAGAGAAAAAAAAAATCTCAAGATAAAGAAAATAAACGAGACTACGGCTAGTAGATGGAAAAGATAAACTAAAACGACGCAGATATTTTGCCTGTATTAAACAAGGCGTCTTCAACACTAAAAAGAAAAAGGAAAACTAAAATAATCCATAAAACCTAAAATTAAATAATATCTAAAACTAAGAAAAAATGTCTATATACACAATTGAGACTACTATGGCTGAGTACCACAGAAATGAAGTTTTGTTCTGCGGTGCTCAACCACAGTAGTATCAATTGTATATTTAGATATTGTTTTTTTATTTCTTAATTTTATATTTTAATTTAATTTTAGGTTTTAAAGATTATTGCAGGTTTTATCTTTATTGTTAATATTGAAGGCGTCTTGTTTTGTACAGGCGAAACATCTGAATCATTTTAGTTTGTCTTTTCCTTCTACTGGCCGTAGTCCCGTTTTTTTCCTTATCTTGAGATTTTTTTTTCTCTCTTTGTTTTTACCAAATTGTCATCCGCGCAAAGACCCCAGATTAGTGAGCACCTATTTGTGTACCAATAAGCATATCATAAATATAAAAATAGTCAGCATAATATAATCTACGAAGTTGACTAGTGTGTTTCTGTTATGAATTTTCGTATGCAAAACTTTCTGTCATTTGTCAAATGTCTTGTCAAATGTAATTTTGTCAAAATGTCTTGTTTTATACAGGCGAAATCTCTGAATCATTTTAGTTTGTCTTTTCCTTCTACTGGCCGTAGTCCCGTTTTTTTCCTTATCTTGAGATTTTTTTTTCTCTCTTTGTTTTTACCAAATTGTCATCCGCACAAAGACCCCAGATTAGTGAGCACCTATTTGTGTACCAATAAGCATATCATAAATATAAAAATAATGAGCATAATATAATCTACGAAGTTGACTAGTTTGTTTCTCTTGTGAATTTTTGTACGCAAAACTTTCTGTCATTTGTCAAATGTCTTGTCAAATGTCATTTTGTCAAAATGTCTTGTTTTATACAGGCGAAATATCTGAATCATTTTAGTTTGTCTTTTTCCTTCTACTGGCCGTAGTCCCGTTTTTTTCCTTATCTTGAGATTTTTTTTTCTCTCTTTGTTTTTACCAAATTGTCATCCGCACAAAGACCCCAGATTAGTGAGCACCTATTTGTGTACCAATAAGCATATCATAAATATAAAAATAATGAGCATAATATAATCTACGAAGTTGACTAGTGTGTTTCTCTTATGAATTTTCGTACGCAAAACTTTTTGTCATTTGTCAAATGTCTTGTCAAATGTCATTTTGTCAAAATGTCTTGTTTTATACAGGCGAAATATCTGAATCATTTTAGTTTGTCTTTTCCTTCTACTGGCCGTAGTCCCGTTTTTTTCCTTATCTTGAGATTTTTTTTTCTCTCTTTGTTTTTACCAAATTGTCATCCGCACAAAGACCCCAGATTAGTGAGCACCTATTTGTGTACCAATAAGCATATCATAAATATAAAAATAATGAGCATAATATAATCTATGAAGTTGACTAGTGTGTTTCTCTTATGAATTTTCGTACGCAAAACTTTTTGTCATTTGTCAAATGTCTTGTCAAATGTAATTTTGTCAAAATGTCTTGTTTTATACAGGCGAAATATCTGAATCATTTTAGTTTGTCTTTTCCTTCTACTGGCCGTAGTCCCGTTTTTTTCCTTATCTTGAGATTTTTTTTTCTCTCTTTGTTTTTACCAAATTGTCATCCGCACAAAGACCCCAGATTAGTGAGCACCTATTTGTGTACCAATAAGCATATCATAAATATAAAAATAATGAGCATAATATAATCTACGAAGTTGACTAGTGTGTTTCTCTTACGAATTTTCGTGCGCAAAACTTTTTGTCATTTGTCAAATGTCTTGTCAAATGTCATTTTGTCAAAATGTCTTGTTTTATACAGGCGAAATATCTGAATCATTTTAGTTTGTCTTTTCCTTCTACTGGCCGTAGTCCCGTTTTTTTCCTTCTCTTGAGATTTTTTTTCTCTCTTTGTTTTTACCAAATTGTCATCCGCACAAAGACCCCAGATTAGTGAGCACCTATTTGTGTACCAGTAAGCATATCATAAATATAAAAATAATGAGCATAATATAATCTATGAAGTTGACTAGTGTGTTTCTCTTATGAATTTTCGTACGCAAAACTTTTTGTCATTTGTCAAATGTCTTATCAAATGTAATTTTTCAAAATGTCTTGTTTTATACAGGCGAAATATCTGAATCATTTTAGTTTGTCTTTTCCTTCTACTGGTCGTAGTCCCGTTTTTTTCCTTATCTTGAGATTTTTTTTCTCTCTTTGTTTTTACCAAATTGTCATCCGCACAAAGACCCCAGATTAGTGAGCACCTATTTGTGTACCAATAAGCATATCATAAATATAAAAATAATGAGCATAATATAATCTACGAAGTTGACTAGTGTGTTTCTCTTATGAATTTTCGTACGCAAAACTTTTTGTCATTTGTCAAATGTCTTGTCAAATGTCATTTTGTCAAAATGTCTTGTTTTATACAGGCGAAATATCTGAATCATTTTAGTTTGTCTTTTCCTTCTACTGGCCGTAGTCCCGTTTTTTTCCTTCTCTTGAGATTTTTTTTCTCTCTTTGTTTTTACCAAATTGTCATCCGCACAAAGACCCCAGATTAGTGAGCACCTATTTGTGTACCAGTAAGCATATCATAAATATAAAAATAATGAGCATAATATAATCTATGAAGTTGACTAGTGTGTTTCTCTTATGAATTTTCGTACGCAAAACTTTTTGTCATTTGTCAAATGTCTTATCAAATGTAATTTTTCAAAATGTCTTGTTTTATACAGGCGAAATATCTGAATCATTTAAGTTTGTCTTTTCCTTCTACTGGCCGTAGTCCCGTTTTTTTCCTTATCTTGAGATTTTTTTTCTCTCTTTGTTTTTACCAAATTGTCATCCGCACAAAGACCCCAGATTAGTGAGCACCTATTTGTGTACCAATAAGCATATCATAAATATGAAAATAATGAGCATAACATAATCTACGAAGTTGACTAGTGTGTTTCTCTTATGAATTTTCGTAAGCAAAACTTTTTGTCATTTGTCAAATGTCTTGTCAAATGTCATTTTGTCAAAATGTCTTGTTTTATACAGGCGAAATATCTGAATCATTTTAGTTTGTCTTTTCCTTCTACTGGCCGTAGTCCCGTTTTTTTCCTTATCTTGAGATTTTTTTCTCTCTTTGTTTTTACCAAATTGTCATCCGCACAAAGACCACAGATTAGTGAGCACCTATTTGTGTACCAATAAGCATATCATAAATATAAAAATAATGAGCATAATATAATCTACGAAGTTGACTAGTGTGTTTCTCTTATGAATTTTCGTACGCCAAAAATTTTTGTCATTTGTCAAATGTCTTGTCAAATGTAATTTTTTCAAAATGTCTTGTTTTATACAGGCGAAATATCTGAATCATTTTAGTTTGTCTTTTCCTTCTACTGGCCGTAGTCCCGTTTTTTTTCCTTATCTTGAGATTTTTTTTTCTCTCTTTGTTTTTACCAAATTGTCATCCGCACAAAGACCCCAGATTAGTGAGCACCTATTTGTGTACCAATAAGCATATCATAAATATAAAAATAATTAGCATAATATAATCTACGAAGTTGACTAGTGTGTTTCTCTTATGAATTTTCGTACGCAAAACTTTTTGTCATTTGTCAAATGTCTTGTCAAATGTAATTTTTTCAAAATGTCTTGTTTTATGCAGGCGAAATACCTGAATCATTTTAGTTTGTCTTTTCCTTCTACTGGCCGTAGTCCCGTTTTTTTCCTTATCTTGAGATTTTTTTTCTCTCTTTGTTTTTACCAAATTGTCATCCGCACAAAGACCCCAGATTAGTGAGCACCTATTTGTGTACCAATAAGCATATCATAAATATAAAAATAATGAGCATAATATAATCTACGAAGTTGACTAGTGTGTTTCTCTTATGAATTTTCGTACGCAAAACTTTTTGTCATTTGTCAAATGTCTTGTCAAATGTAATTTTTTCAAAATGTCTTGTTTTATACAGGCGAAATATCTGAATCATTTTAGTTTGTCTTTTCCTTCTACTGGCCGTAGTCCCGTTTTTTTCCTTAACTTGAGATTTTTTTTCCTCTCTTTGTTTTTACCAAATTGTCATCCGCACAAAGACCCCAGATTAGTGAGCACCTATTTGTGTACCAATAAGCATATCATAAATATGAAAATAATGAGCATAATATAATCTACGAAGTTGACTAGTGTGTTTCTCTTATGAATTTTCGTACGCAAAACTTTTTGTCATTTGTCAAATGTCTTGTCAAATGTCATTTTGTCAAAATGTCTTGTTTTATACAGGCGAAATATCTGAATCATTTTAGTTTGTCTTTTCCTTCTACTGGCCGTAGTCCCTGTTTTTTCCTTACCTTGAGATTTTTTTTTCTCTCTTTGTTTTTACCAAATTGTCATCCGCACAAAGACCCCAGATTAGTGAGCACCTATTTGTGTACCAATAAGCATATCATAAATATAAAAATAATGAGCATAATATAATCTACGAAGTTGACTAGTGTGTTTCTCTTATGAATTTTCGTATGCAAAATATTTTGTCATTTGTCAAATGTCTTGTCAAATGTCATTTTGTCAAAATGTCTTGTTTTATACAGGCGAAATATCTGAATCATTTTAGTTTGTCTTTTCCTTCTACTGGCCGTAGTCCCGTTTTTTTCCTTATCTTGAGATTTTTTTTTCTCTCTTTGTTTTTACCAAATTGTCATCCGCACAAAGACCCCAGATTAGTGAGCACCTATTTGTGTACCAATAAGCATATCATAAATATAAAAATAATGAGCATAATATAATCTACGAAGTTGACTAGTTTGTTTCTCTTGTGAATTTTTGTACGCAAAACTTTTTGTCATTTGTCAAATGTCTTGTCAAATGTAATTTTGTCAAAATGTCTTGTTTTATACAGGCGAAATATCTGAATCATTTTAGTTTGTCTTTTCCTTCTACTGGCCGTAGTCCCGTTTTTTTCCTTATCTTGAGATTTTTTTCTCTCTTTGTTTTTACCAAATTGTCATCCGCACAAAGACCCCAGATTAGTGAGCACCTATTTGTGTACCAATAAGCATATCATAAATATAAAAATAATGAGCATAATATAATCTACGAAGTTGACTAGTGTGTTTCTCTTATGAATTTTCGTACGCAAAACTTTTTGTCATTTGTCAAATGTCTTGTCGAATGTAATTTTGTCAAAATGTCTTGTTTTATACAGGCAAAATATCTGAATCATTTTAGTTTGTCTTTTGCTTCTAGTGGTCGTAGTCCCGTTTTTTTTCCTTATCTTGAGATTTTTTTTTCTCTCTTTGTTTTTACCAAATTGTCATCCGCACAAAGACCCCAGATTAGTGAGCACCTATTTGTGTACCAATAAGCATATCATAAATATAAAAATAATGAGCATAATATAATCTACGAAGTTGACTAGTGTGTTTCTCTTATGAATTTTCGTACGCAAAACTTTTTGTCATTTGTCAAATGTCTTGTCAAATGTAATTTTTTCAAAATGTCTTGTTTTATACAGGCGAAATATCTGAATCATTTTAGTTTGTCTTTTCCTTCTACTGGCCGTAGTCCCGTTTTTTTTCCTTATCTTGAGATTTTTTTTTCTCTCTTTGTTTTTACCAAATTGTCATCCGCACAAAGACCCCAGATTAGTGAGCACCTATTTGTGTACCAATAAGCATATCATAAATATGAAAATAATGAGCATAATATAATCTACGAAGTTGACTAGTGTGTTTCTCTTATGAATTTTCGTACGCAAAACTTTTTGTCATTTGTCAAATGTCTTGTCAAATGTCATTTTGTCAAAATGTCTTGTTTTATACAGGCGAAATATCTGAATCATTTTAGTTTGTCTTTTCCTTCTACTGGCCGTAGTCCCGTTTTTTTCCTTATCTTGAGATTTTTTTTTCTCTCTTTGTTTTTACAATTGTCATCAGCAAAAGACCCAGATAGTGAGCACCTATGGTTGTTATAGGCCAAATACGATACATATAAAAATAATAGCATAATATAATCTACGAGAGTGACTAGTGTGTTTCTCTTGACGAAGATTTCAGTAAGCAAAAATTATTGTCATTTGTAAAATGTCTTATCAAATGTAATTTTTGTCACAATGTCTTGTTTTATACAGGCGAAATGTCCTGAATCATTTAGTTTGTCTTTTCCTTCTATTGGCCGTAGTCCCGTTTTTTTCCTTATCTGTGAGGATGTGTTTTGTTATCTTTGTTTTTACCAAATTGTCATCCGCACAAAGACCCCAGATTAGTGAGCACCTATTTGTGTACCAATAAGCATATCATAAATATAAAAATAATGAGCATAATATAATCTACGAAGTTGACTAGTGTGTTTCTCTTATGAATTTTCGTATGCAAAATATTTTGTCATTTGTCAAATGTCTTGTCAAATGTCATTTTGTCAAAATGTCTTGTTTTATACAGGCGAAATATCTGAATCATTTTAGTTTGTCTTTTCCTTCTACTGGCCGTAGTCCCGTTTTTTTCCTTATCTTGAGATTTTTTTTTCTCTCTTTGTTTTTACCAAATTGTCATCCGCACAAAGACCCCAGATTAGTGAGCACCTATTTGTGTACCAATAAGCATATCATAAATATAAAAATAATGAGCATAATATAATCTACGAAGTTGACTAGTGTGTTTCTCTTATGAATTTTCGTACGCAAAACTTTTTGTCGTTTGTCAAATGTCTTGTCAAATGTCATTTTGTCAAAATGTCTTGTTTTATACAGGTGAAATATCTGAATCATTTTAGTTTGTCTTTTCCTTCTATTGGCCGTAGTCCCGTTTTTTTTCCTTATCTTGAGATTTTTTTTTTCTCTCTTTGTTTTTAACAAATTGTCATCCGCACAAAGACCAGGCGAAATATCTGAATCATTTTAGTTTGTCTTTCCCTTCTACTGGCCGTAATCCCGTTTTTTTCCTTATCTTGAGATTTTTTTTCCTCTCTTTGTTTTTACCAAATTGTCATCCGCACAAAGACCCCAGATTAGTGAGCACCTATTTGTGTACCAATAAGCATATCATAAATATAAAAATAATGAGCATAATATAATCTACGAAGTTGACTAGTGTGTTTCTCTTATGAATTTTCGTACGCAAAACTTTTTGTCATTTTTCAAATGTCTTGTCAAATGTCATTTTTTCAAAATGTCTTGTTTTATACAGGCGAAATATCTGAATCATTTTAGTTTGTCTTTTCCTTCTACTGGCCGTAGTCCCGGTTTTTTCCTTATCTTGAGATTTTTTTTCTCTCTTTGTTTTTACCAAATTGTCATCCGCACAAAGACCCCAGATTAGTGAGCACCTATTTGTGTACCAATAAGCATATCATAAATATAAAAATAATGAGCATAATATAATCTACGAAGTTGACTAGTGTGTTTCTCTTATGAATTTTCGTACGCAAAACTTTTTGTCATTTGTCAAATGTCTTGTCAAATGTCATTTTGTCAAAATGTCTTGTTTTATACAGGCGAAATATCTGAATCATTTTAGTTTGTCTTTTCCTTCTACTGGCCGTAGTCCCGTTTTTTTCCTTATCTTGAGATTTTTTTTTCTCTCTTTGTTTTTACCAAATTGTCATCCGCACAAAGACCCCAGATTAGTGAGCACCTATTTGTGTACCAATAAGCATATCATAAATATAAAAATAATGAGCATAATATAATCTACGAAGTTGACTAGTGTGTTTCTCTTATGAATTTTCGTACGCAAAACTTTTTGTCATTTGTCAAATGTCTTGTCAAATGTAATTTTTTCAAAATGTCTTGTTTTATACAGGCGAAATATCTGAATCATTTTAGTTTGTCTTTTCCTTCTACTGGCCGTAGTCCCGTTTTTTTCCTTATCTTGAGATTTTTTTTCTCTCTTTGTTTTTACCAAATTGTCATCCGCACAAAGACCCCAGATTAGTGAGCACCTATTTGTGTACCAATAAGCATATCATAAATATAAAATAATGAGCATAATATAATCTACGAAGTTGACTAGTGTGTTTCTCTTATGAATTTTCGTACGCAAAACTTTTGTCATTTGTCAAATGTCTTGTCAAATGTCATTTTGTCAAAATGTCTTGTTTTATACAGGCGAAATATCTGAATCATTTTAGTTTGTCTTTTCCTTCTACTGGCCGTAGTCCCGTTTTTTTTCCTTATCTTGAGATTTTTTTTTCTCTCTTTGTTTTTACCAAATTGTCATCCGCACAAAGACCCCAGATTAGTGAGCACCTATTTGTGTACCAATAAGCATATCATAAATATAAAAATAATGAGCATAATATAATCTACGAAGTTGACTAGTGTGTTTCTCTTATGAATTTTCGTACGCAAAACTTTTTGTCATTTGTCAAATGTCTTGTCAAATGTCATTTTGTCAAAATGTCTTGTTTTATACAGGCGAAATATCTGAATCATTTTAGTTTGTCTTTTCCTTCTACTGGCCGTAGTCCCGTTTTTTTCCTTATCTTGAGATTTTTTTTCTCTCTTTGTTTTTACCAAATTGTCATCCGCACAAAGACCCCAGATTAGTGAGCACCTATTTGTGTACCAATAAGCATATCATAAATATAAAAATAATGAGCATAATATAATCTACGAAGTTGACTAGTGTGTTTCTCTTATGAATTTTCGTACGCAAAACTTTTTGTCATTTGTCAAATGTCTTGTCAAATGTCATTTTGTCAAAATGTCTTGTTTTATACAGGCGAAATATCTGAATCATTTTAGTTTGTCTTTTCCTTCTACTGGCCGTAGTCCCGTTTTTTTCCTTATCTTGAGATTTTTTTTTCTCTCTTTGTTTTTACCAAATTGTCATCCGCACAAAGACCCCAGATTAGTGAGCACCTATTTGTGTACCAATAAGCATATCATAAATATAAAAATAATGAGCATAATATAATCTACGAAGTTGACTAGTGTGTTTCTCTTATGAATTTTCGTACGCAAAACTTTTTGTCATTTGTCAAATGTCTTGTCAAATGTCATTTTGTCAAAATGTCTTGTTTTATACAGGCGAAATATCTGAATCATTTTAGTTTGTCTTTTCCTTCTACTGGCCGTAGTCCCGTTTTTTCCTTATCTTGAGATTTTTTTTCTCTCTTTGTTTTTACCAAATTGTCATCCGCACAAAGACCCCAGATTAGTGAGCACCTATTTGTGTACCAATAAGCATATCATAAATATAAAAATAATGAGCATAATATAATCTACGAAGTTGACTAGTGTGTTTCTCTTATGAATTTTCGTACGCAAAACTTTTTGTCATTTGTCAAATGTCTTGTCAAATGTCATTTTGTCAAAATGTCTTGTTTTATACAGGCGAAATATCTGAATCATTTTAGTTTGTCTTTTCCTTCTACTGGCCGTAGTCCCGTTTTTTTCCTTATCTTGAGATTTTTTTTTCTCTCTTTGTTTTTACCAAATTGTCATCCGCACAAAGACCCCAGATTAGTGAGCACCTATTTGTGTACCAATAAGCATATCATAAATATAAAATAATGAGCATAATATAATCTACGAAGTTGACTAGTGTGTTTCTCTTATGAATTTTCGTACGCAAAACTTTTTGTCATTTGTCAAATGTCTTGTCAAATGTCATTTTGTCAAAATGTCTTGTTTTATACAGGCGAAATATCTGAATCATTTTAGTTTGTCTTTTCCTTCTACTGGCCGTAGTCCCGTTTTTTTCCTTATCTTGAGATTTTTTTTTCTCTCTTTGTTTTTACCAAATTGTCATCCGCACAAAGACCCCAGATTAGTGAGCACCTATTTGTGTACCAATAAGCATATCATAAATATAAAAATAATGAGCATAATATAATCTACGAAGTTGACTAGTGTGTTTCTCTTATGAATTTTCGTACGCAAAACTTTTTGTCATTTGTCAAATGTCTTGTCAAATGTCATTTTGTCAAAATGTCTTGTTTTATACAGGCGAAATATCTGAATCATTTTAGTTTGTCTTTTCCTTCTACTGGCCGTAGTCCCGTTTTTTTCCTTATCTTGAGATTTTTTTTTCTCTCTTTGTTTTTACCAAATTGTCATCCGCACAAAGACCCCAGATTAGTGAGCACCTATTTGTGTACCAATAAGCATATCATAAATATAAAAATAATGAGCATAATATAATCTACGAAGTTGACTAGTGTGTTTCTCTTATGAATTTTCGTACGCAAAACTTTTTGTCATTTGTCAAATGTCTTGTCAAATGTCATTTTGTCAAAATGTCTTGTTTTATACAGGCGAAATATCTGAATCATTTTAGTTTGTCTTTTCCTTCTACTGGCCGTAGTCCCGTTTTTTTCCTTATCTTGAGATTTTTTTTCTCTCTTTGTTTTTACCAAATTGTCATCCGCACAAAGACCCCAGATTAGTGAGCACCTATTTGTGTACCAATAAGCATATCATAAATATAAAAATAATGAGCATAATATAATCTACGAAGTTGACTAGTGTGTTTCTCTTATGAATTTTCGTACGCAAAACTTTTTGTCATTTGTCAAATGTCTTGTCAAATGTCATTTTGTCAAAATGTCTTGTTTTATACAGGCGAAATATCTGAATCATTTTAGTTTGTCTTTTCCTTCTACTGGCCGTAGTCCCGTTTTTTTCCTTATCTTGAGATTTTTTTTCTCTCTTTGTTTTTACCAAATTGTCATCCGCACAAAGACCCCAGATTAGTGAGCACCTATTTGTGTACCAATAAGCATATCATAAATATAAAAATAATGAGCATAATATAATCTACGAAGTTGACTAGTGTGTTTCTCTTATGAATTTTCGTACGCAAAACTTTTTGTCATTTGTCAAATGTCTTGTCAAATGTCATTTTGTCAAAATGTCTTGTTTTATACAGGCGAAATATCTGAATCATTTTAGTTTGTCTTTTCCTTCTACTGGCCGTAGTCCCGTTTTTTTCCTTATCTTGAGATTTTTTTTCTCTCTTTGTTTTTACCAAATTGTCATCCGCACAAAGACCCCAGATTAGTGAGCACCTATTTGTGTACCAATAAGCATATCATAAATATAAAAATAATGAGCATAATATAATCTACGAAGTTGACTAGTGTGTTTCTCTTATGAATTTTCGTACGCAAAACTTTTTGTCATTTGTCAAATGTCTTGTCAAATGTCATTTTGTCAAAATGTCTTGTTTTATACAGGCGAAATATCTGAATCATTTTAGTTTGTCTTTTCCTTCTACTGGCCGTAGTCCCGTTTTTTTTCCTTATCTTGAGATTTTTTTTCTCTCTTTGTTTTTACCAAATTGTCATCCGCACAAAGACCCCAGATTAGTGAGCACCTATTTGTGTACCAATAAGCATATCATAAATATAAAAATAATGAGCATAATATAATCTACGAAGTTGACTAGTGTGTTTCTCTTATGAATTTTCGTATGCAAAATATTTTGTCATTTGTCAAATGTCTTGTCAAATGTCATTTTGTCAAAATGTCTTGTTTTATACAGGCGAAATATCTGAATCATTTTAGTTTGTCTTTTCCTTCTACTGGCCGTAGTCCCGTTTTTTTCCTTATCTTGAGATTTTTTTTCTCTCTTTGTTTTTACCAAATTGTCATCCGCACAAAGACCCCAGATTAGTGAGCACCTATTTGTGTACCAATAAGCATATCATAAATATAAAAATAATGAGCATAATATAATCTACGAAGTTGACTAGTGTGTTTCTCTTATGAATTTTCGTATGCAAAATATTTTGTCATTTGTCAAATGTCTTGTCAAATGTCATTTTGTCAAAATGTCTTGTTTTATACAGGCGAAATATCTGAATCATTTTAGTTTGTCTTTTCCTTCTACTGGCCGTAGTCCCGTTTTTTTCCTTATCTTGAGATTTTTTTTCTCTCTTTGTTTTTACCAAATTGTCATCCGCACAAAGACCCCAGATTAGTGAGCACCTATTTGTGTACCAATAAGCATATCATAAATATAAAAATAATGAGCATAATATAATCTACGAAGTTGACTAGTGTGTTTCTCTTATGAATTTTCGTACGCAAAACTTTTTGTCATTTGTCAAATGTCTTGTCAAATGTCATTTTGTCAAAATGTCTTGTTTTATACAGGCGAAATATCTGAATCATTTTAGTTTGTCTTTTCCTTCTACTGGCCGTAGTCCCGTTTTTTTCCTTATCTTGAGATTTTTTTTCTCTCTTTGTTTTTACCAAATTGTCATCCGCACAAAGACCCCAGATTAGTGAGCACCTATTTGTGTACCAATAAGCATATCATAAATATAAAAATAATGAGCATAATATAATCTACGAAGTTGACTAGTGTGTTTCTCTTATGAATTTTCGTACGCAAAACTTTTTGTCATTTGTCAAATGTCTTGTCAAATGTCATTTTGTCAAAATGTCTTGTTTTATACAGGCGAAATATCTGAATCATTTTAGTTTGTCTTTTCCTTCTACTGGCCGTAGTCCCGTTTTTTTCCTTATCTTGAGATTTTTTTTCTCTCTTTGTTTTTACCAAATTGTCATCCGCACAAAGACCCCAGATTAGTGAGCACCTATTTGTGTACCAATAAGCATATCATAAATATAAAAATAATGAGCATAATATAATCTACGAAGTTGACTAGTGTGTTTCTCTTATGAATTTTCGTACGCAAAACTTTTTGTCATTTGTCAAATGTCTTGTCAAATGTCATTTTGTCAAAATGTCTTGTTTTATACAGGCGAAATATCTGAATCATTTTAGTTTGTCTTTTCCTTCTACTGGCCGTAGTCCCGTTTTTTTCCTTATCTTGAGATTTTTTTTTCTCTCTTTGTTTTTACCAAATTGTCATCCGCACAAAGACCCCAGATTAGTGAGCACCTATTTGTGTACCAATAAGCATATCATAAATATAAAAATAATGAGCATAATATAATCTACGAAGTTGACTAGTGTGTTTCTCTTATGAATTTTCGTACGCAAAACTTTTTGTCATTTGTCAAATGTCTTGTCAAATGTCATTTTGTCAAAATGTCTTGTTTTATACAGGCGAAATATCTGAATCATTTTAGTTTGTCTTTTCCTTCTACTGGCCGTAGTCCCGTTTTTTTCCTTATCTTGAGATTTTTTTTTCTCTCTTTGTTTTTACCAAATTGTCATCCGCACAAAGACCCCAGATTAGTGAGCACCTATTTGTGTACCAATAAGCATATCATAAATATAAAAATAATGAGCATAATATAATCTACGAAGTTGACTAGTGTGTTTCTCTTATGAATTTTCGTACGCAAAACTTTTTGTCATTTGTCAAATGTCTTGTCAAATGTCATTTTGTCAAAATGTCTTGTTTTATACAGGCGAAATATCTGAATCATTTTAGTTTGTCTTTTCCTTCTACTGGCCGTAGTCCCGTTTTTTTCCTTATCTTGAGATTTTTTTTTCTCTCTTTGTTTTTACCAAATTGTCATCCGCACAAAGACCCCAGATTAGTGAGCACCTATTTGTGTACCAATAAGCATATCATAAATATAAAATAATGAGCATAATATAATCTACGAAGTTGACTAGTGTGTTTCTCTTATGAATTTTCGTACGCAAAATATTTGTCATTTGTCAATGTCTTGTCAAATGTCATTTTGTCAAAATGTCTTGTTTTATACAGGCGAAATATCTGAATCATTTTAGTTTGTCTTTTCCTTCTACTGGCCGTAGTCCCGTTTTTTTTCCTTATCTTGAGATTTTTTTTCTCTCTTTGTTTTTACCAAATTGTCATCCGCACAAAGACCCCAGATTAGTGAGCACCTATTTGTGTACCAATAAGCATATCATAAATATAAAATAATGAGCATAATATAATCTACGAAGTTGACTAGTGTGTTTCTCTTATGAATTTTCGTACGCAAAACTTTTTGTCATTTGTCAAATGTCTTGTCAAATGTCATTTTGTCAAAATGTCTTGTTTTATACAGGCGAAATATCTGAATCATTTTAGTTTGTCTTTTCCTTCTACTGGCCGTAGTCCCTTTTTTTCCTTAACTTGAGATTTTTTTTTCTCTCTTTGTTTTTACCAAATTGTCATCCGCACAAAGACCCCAGATTAGTGAGCACCTATTTGTGTACCAATAAGCATATCATAAATATAAAAATAATGAGCATAATATAATCTACGAAGTTGACTAGTGTGTTTATCTTATGAATTTTCGTACGCAAAACTTTTTGTCATTTGTCAAATGTCTTGTCAAATGTCATTTTGTCAAAATGTCTTGTTTTATACAGGCGAAATATCTGAATCATTTTAGTTTGTCTTTTCCTTCTACTGGCCGTAGTCCCGTTTTTTTCCTTATCTTGAGATTTTTTTTTCTCTCTTTGTTTTTACCAAATTGTCATCCGCACAAAGACCCCAGATTAGTGAGCACCTATTTGTGTACCAATAAGCATATCATAAATATAAAAATAATGAGCATAATATAATCTACGAAGTTGACTAGTGTGTTTCTCTTATGAATTTTCGTATGCAAAACTTTTTGTCATTTGTCAAATGTCTTGTCAAATGTCATTTTGTCAAAATGTCTTGTTTTATACAGGCGAAATATCTGAATCATTTTAGTTTGTCTTTTCCTTCTACTGGCCGTAGTCCCGTTTTTTTCCTTATCTTGAGATTTTTTTTCTCTCTTTGTTTTTACCAAATTGTCATCCGCACAAAGACCCCAGATTAGTGAGCACCTATTTGTGTACCAATAAGCATATCATAAATATAAAAATAATGAGCATAATATAATCTACGAAGTTGACTAGTGTGTTTCTCTTATGAATTTTCGTACGCAAAACTTTTTGTCATTTGTCAAATGTCTTGTCAAATGTCATTTTGTCAAAATGTCTTGTTTTATACAGGCGAAATATCTGAATCATTTTAGTTTGTCTTTTCCTTCTACTGGCCGTAGTCCCGTTTTTTTCCTTATCTTGAGATTTTTTTTTCTCTCTTTGTTTTTACCAAATTGTCATCCGCACAAAGACCCCAGATTAGTGAGCACCTATTTGTGTACCAATAAGCATATCATAAATATAAAAATAATGAGCATAATATAATCTACGAAGTTGACTAGTGTGTTTCTCTTATGAATTTTCGTACGCAAAACTTTTTGTCATTTGTCAAATGTCTTGTCAAATGTCATTTTGTCAAAATGTCTTGTTTTATACAGGCGAAATATCTGAATCATTTTAGTTTGTCTTTTCCTTCTACTGGCCGTAGTCCCGTTTTTTTCCTTATCTTGAGATTTTTTTTCTCTCTTTGTTTTTACCAAATTGTCATCCGCACAAAGACCCCAGATTAGTGAGCACCTATTTGTGTACCAATAAGCATATCATAAATATGAAAATAATGAGCATAATATAATCTACGAAGTTGACTAGTGTGTTTCTCTTATGAATTTTCGTACGCAAAACTTTTTGTCATTTGTCAAATGTCTTGTCAAATGTCATTTTGTCAAAATGTCTTGTTTTATACAGGCGAAATATCTGAATCATTTTAGTTTGTCTTTTCCTTCTACTGGCCGTAGTCCCGTTTTTTTCCTTATCTTGAGATTTTTTTTCTCTCTTTGTTTTTACCAAATTGTCATCCGCACAAAGACCCCAGATTAGTGAGCACCTATTTGTGTACCAATAAGCATATCATAAATATAAAAATAATGAGCATAATATAATCTACGAAGTTGACTAGTGTGTTTCTCTTATGAATTTTCGTACGCAAAACTTTTTGTCATTTGTCAAATGTCTTGTCAAATGTAATTTTTCAAAATGTCTTGTTTTATACAGGCGAAATATCTGAATCATTTTAGTTTGTCTTTTCCTTCTACTGGCCGTAGTCCCGTTTTTTTCTTATCTTGAGATTTTTTTTCTCTCTTTGTTTTTACCAAATTGTCATCCGCACAAAGACCCCAGGTGAGTGAGCACCTATTTGTGTACCAATAAGCATATCATAAATATAAAAATAATGAGCATAATATAATCTACGAAGTTGACTAGTGTGTTTCTCTTATGAATTTCGTAGCAAAATTTTTGTCATTTGTCAAATGTCTTGTCAAATATGTCTTGTTTATACAGGCGAAATATCTGAATCATTTTAGTTTGTCTTTTCCTTCTACTGGCCGTAGTCCCGTTTTTTTTCCTTATCTTGAGATTTTTTTTTCTCTCTTTGTTTTTACCAAATTGTCATCCGCACAAAGACCCCAGATTAGTGAGCACCTATTTGTGTACCAATAAGCATATCATAAATATGAAAATAATGAGCATAATATAATCTACGAAGTTGACTAGTGTGTTTCTCTTATGAATTTTCGTACGCAAAACTTTTTGTCATTTGTCAAATGTCTTGTCAAATGTCATTTTGTCAAAATGTCTTGTTTTATACAGGCGAAATATCTGAATCATTTTAGTTTGTCTTTTCCTTCTACTGGCCGTAGTCCCGTTTTTTTCCTTATCTTGAGATTTTTTTTCTCTCTTTGTTTTTACCAAATTGTCATCCGCACAAAGACCCCAGATTAGTGAGCACCTATTTGTGTACCAATAAGCATATCATAAATATAAAAATAATGAGCATAATATAATCTACGAAGTTGACTAGTGTGTTTCTCTTATGAATTTTCGTACGCAAAACTTTTTGTCATTTGTCAAATGTCTTGTCAAATGTCATTTTGTCAAAATGTCTTGTTTTATACAGGCGAAATATCTGAATCATTTTAGTTTGTCTTTTCCTTCTACTGGCCGTAGTCCCGTTTTTTTCCTTATCTTGAGATTTTTTTTTCTCTCTTTGTTTTTACCAAATTGTCATCCGCACAAAGACCCCAGATTAGTGAGCACCTATTTGTGTACCAATAAGCATATCATAAATATGAAAATAATGAGCATAATATAATCTACGAAGTTGACTAGTGTGTTTCTCTTATGAATTTTCGTACGCAAAACTTTTGTCATTTGTCAAATATCTTGTCAAATGTCATTTTGTCAAAATGTCTTGTTTTATACAGGCGAAATATCTGAATCATTTTAGTTTGTCTTTTCCTTCTACTGGCCGTAGTCCCGTTTTTTTCCTTATCTTGAGATTTTTTTTTCTCTCTTTGTTTTTACCAAATTGTCATCCGCACAAAGACCCCAGATTAGTGAGCACCTATTTGTGTACCAATAAGCATATCATAAATATAAAAATAATGAGCATAATATAATCTACGAAGTTGACTAGTGTGTTTCTCTTATGAATTTTCGTACGCAAAACTTTTTGTCATTTGTCAAATGTCTTGTCAAATGTCATTTTGTCAAAATGTCTTGTTTTATACAGGCGAAATATCTGAATCATTTTAGTTTGTCTTTTCCTTCTACTGGCCGTAGTCCCGTTTTTTTTCCTTATCTTGAGATTTTTTTTTCTCTCTTTGTTTTTACCAAATTGTCATCCGCACAAAGACCCCAGATTAGTGAGCACCTATTTGTGTACCAATAAGCATATCATAAATATAAAATAATGAGCATAATATAATCTACGAAGTTGACTAGTGTGTTTCTCTTATGAATTTTCGTACGCAAAACTTTTTGTCATTTGTCAAATGTCTTGTCAAATGTCATTTTGTCAAAATGTCTTGTTTTATACAGGCGAAATATCTGAATCATTTTAGTTTGTCTTTTCCTTCTACTGGCCGTAGTCCCGTTTTTTTCCTTATCTTGAGATTTTTTTTTCTCTCTTTGTTTTTACCAAATTGTCATCCGCACAAAGACCCCAGATTAGTGAGCACCTATTTGTGTACCAATAAGCATATCATAAATATAAAAATAATGAGCATAATATAATCTACGAAGTTGACTAGTGTGTTTCTCTTATGAATTTTCGTACGCAAAATTTTTGTCATTTGTCAAATGTCTTGTCAAATGTCATTTTGTCAAAATGTCTTGTTTTATACAGGCGAAATATCTGAATCATTTTAGTTTGTCTTTTCCTTCTACTGGCCGTAGTCCCGTTTTTTTCCTTATCTTGAGATTTTTTTTCTATCTTTGTTTTTACCAAATTGTCATCCGCACAAAGACCCCAGATTAGTGAGCACCTATTTGTGTACCAATAAGCATATCATAAATATAAAAATAATGAGCATAATATAATCTACGAAGTTGACTAGTGTGTTTCTCTTATGAATTTTCGTACGCAAAACTTTTTGTCATTTGTCAAATGTCTTGTCAAATGTCATTTTGTCAAAATGTCTTGTTTTATACAGGCGAAATATCTGAATCATTTTAGTTTGTCTTTTCCTTCTACTGGCCGTAGTCCCGTTTTTTTCCTTATCTTGAGATTTTTTTTTCTCTCTTTGTTTTTACCAAATTGTCATCCGCACAAAGACCCCAGATTAGTGAGCACCTATTTGTGTACCAATAAGCATATCATAAATATAAAAATAATGAGCATAATATAATCTACGAAGTTGACTAGTGTGTTTCTCTTATGAATTTTCGTACGCAAAACTTTTTGTCATTTGTCAAATGTCTTGTCAAATGTCATTTTGTCAAAATGTCTTGTTTTATACAGGCGAAATATCTGAATCATTTTAGTTTGTCTTTTCCTTCTACTGGCCGTAGTCCCGTTTTTTTCCTTATCTTGAGATTTTTTTTCTCTCTTTGTTTTTACCAAATTGTCATCCGCACAAAGACCCCAGATTAGTGAGCACCTATTTGTGTACCAATAAGCATATCATAAATATAAAAATAATGAGCATAATATAATCTACGAAGTTGACTAGTGTGTTTCTCTTATGAATTTTCGTACGCAAAACTTTTGTCATTTGTCAAATGTCTTGTCAAATGTCATTTTGTCAAAATGTCTTGTTTTATACAGGCGAAATATCTGAATCATTTTAGTTTGTCTTTTCCTTCTACTGGCCGTAGTCCCGTTTTTTTCCTTATCTTGAGATTTTTTTTTCTCTCTTTGTTTTTACCAAATTGTCATCCGCACAAAGACCCCAGATTAGTGAGCACCTATTTGTGTACCAATAAGCATATCATAAATATAAAAATAATGAGCATAATATAATCTACGAAGTTGACTAGTGTGTTTCTCTTATGAATTTTCGTACGCAAAACTTTTTGTCATTTGTCAAATGTCTTGTCAAATGTCATTTTGTCAAAATGTCTTGTTTTATACAGGCGAAATATCTGAATCATTTTAGTTTGTCTTTTCCTTCTACTGGCCGTAGTCCCGTTTTTTTCCTTATCTTGAGATTTTTTTTCTCTCTTTGTTTTTACCAAATTGTCATCCGCACAAAGACCCCAGATTAGTGAGCACCTATTTGTGTACCAATAAGCATATCATAAATATAAAAATAATGAGCATAATATAATCTACGAAGTTGACTAGTGTGTTTCTCTTATGAATTTTCGTACGCAAAACTTTTTGTCATTTGTCAAATGTCTTGTCAAATGTCATTTTGTCAAAATGTCTTGTTTTATACAGGCGAAATATCTGAATCATTTTAGTTTGTCTTTTCCTTCTACTGGCCGTAGTCCCGTTTTTTTCCTTATCTTGAGATTTTTTTTTCTCTCTTTGTTTTTACCAAATTGTCATCCGCACAAAGACCCCAGATTAGTGAGCACCTATTTGTGTACCAATAAGCATATCATAAATATAAAAATAATGAGCATAATATAATCTACGAAGTTGACTAGTGTGTTTCTCTTATGAATTTTCGTACGCAAAACTTTTTGTCATTTGTCAAATGTCTTGTCAAATGTCATTTTGTCAAAATGTCTTGTTTTATACAGGCGAAATATCTGAATCATTTTAGTTTGTCTTTTCCTTCTACTGGCCGTAGTCCCGTTTTTTTCCTTATCTTGAGATTTTTTTTCTCTCTTTGTTTTTACCAAATTGTCATCCGCACAAAGACCCCAGATTAGTGAGCACCTATTTGTGTACCAATAAGCATATCATAAATATAAAAATAATGAGCATAATATAATCTACGAAGTTGACTAGTGTGTTTCTCTTATGAATTTTCGTACGCAAAACTTTTGTCATTTGTCAAATGTCTTGTCAAATGTCATTTTGTCAAAATGTCTTGTTTTATACAGGCGAAATATCTGAATCATTTTAGTTTGTCTTTTCCTTCTACTGGCCGTAGTCCCGTTTTTTTCCTTATCTTGAGATTTTTTTTTCTCTCTTTGTTTTTACCAAATTGTCATCCGCACAAAGACCCCAGATTAGTGAGCACCTATTTGTGTACCAATAAGCATATCATAAATATAAAAATAATGAGCATAATATAATCTACGAAGTTGACTAGTGTGTTTCTCTTATGAATTTTCGTACGCAAAACTTTTTGTCATTTGTCAAATGTCTTGTCAAATGTCATTTTGTCAAAATGTCTTGTTTTATACAGGCGAAATATCTGAATCATTTTAGTTTGTCTTTTCCTTCTACTGGCCGTAGTCCCTTTTTTTCCTTAACTTGAGATTTTTTTTCTCTCTTTGTTTTTACCAAATTGTCATCCGCACAAAGACCCCAGATTAGTGAGCACCTATTTGTGTACCAATAAGCATATCATAAATATAAAATAATGAGCATAATATAATCTACGAAGTTGACTAGTGTGTTTATCTTATGAATTTTCGTACGCAAAACTTTTGTCATTTGTCAAATGTCTTGTCAAATGTAATTTTGTCAAAATGTCTTGTTTTATACAGGCGAAATATCTGAATCATTTTAGTTTGTCTTTTCCTTCTACTGGCCGTAGTCTCGTTTTTTTCCTTATCTTGAGATTTTTTTTCTCTCTTTGTTTTTACCAAATTGTCATCCGCACAAAGACCCCAGATTAGTGAGCACCTATTTGTGTACCAATAAGCATATCATAAATATAAAAATAATGAGCATAATATAATCTACGAAGTTGACTAGTGTGTTTCTCTTATGAATTTTCGTACGCAAAACTTTTTGTCATTTGTCAAATGTCTTGTCAAATGTAATTTTGTCAAAATGTCTTGTTTTATACAGGCGAAATCTCTGAATCATTTTAGTTTGTCTTTTTCTTCTACTGGCCGTAGTCCCGTTTTTTTCCTTATCTTGAGATTTTTTTTCTCTCTTTGTTTTTACCAAATTGTCATCCGCACAAAGACCCCAGATTAGTGAGCACCTATTTGTGTACCAATAAGCATATCATAAATATAAAAATAATGAGCATAATATAATCTACGAAGTTGACTAGTGTGTTTCTCTTATGAATTTTCGTACGCAAAACTTTTTGTCATTTGTCAAATGTCTTGTCAAATGTCATTTTGTCAAAATGTCTTGTTTTATACAGGCGAAATATCTGAATCATTTTAGTTTGTCTTTTCCTTCTAGTGGCCGTAGTCCCGTTTTTTTCCTTATCTTGAGATTTTTTTTTCTCTCTTTGTTTTTACCAAATTGTCATCCGCACAAAGACCCCAGATTAGTGAGCACCTATTTGTGTACCAATAAGCATATCATAAATATAAAAATAATGAGCATAATATAATCTACGAAGTTGACTAGTGTGTTTCTCTTATGAATTTTCGTACGCAAAACTTTTTGTCATTTGTCAAATGTCTTGTCAAATGTCATTTTGTCAAAATGTCTTGTTTTATACAGGCGAAATATCTGAATCATTTTAGTTTGTCTTTTCCTTCTACTGGCCGTAGTCCCGTTTTTTTCCTTATCTTGAGATTTTTTTTCTCTCTTTGTTTTTACCAAATTGTCATCCGCACAAAGACCCCAGATTAGTGAGCACCTATTTGTGTACCAATAAGCATATCATAAATATAAAATAATGAGCATAATATAATCTACGAAGTTGACTAGTGTGTTTCTCTTATGAATTTTCGTACGCAAAACTTTTTGTCATTTGTCAAATGTCTTGTCAAATGTCATTTTGTCAAAATGTCTTGTTTTATACAGGTGAAATATCTGAATCATTTTAGTTGTCTTTTCCTTCTATTGGCCGTAGTCCCGTTTTTTTCCTTATCTTGAGATTTTTTTTCTCTCTTTGTTTTTACCAAATTGTCATCCGCACAAAGACCCCAGATTAGTGAGCACCTATTTGTGTACCAATAAGCATATCATAAATATAAAAATAATGAGCATAATATAATCTACGAAGTTGACTAGTGTGTTTCTCTTATGAATTTTCGTATGCAAAATATTTTGTCATTTGTCAAAGTCTTGTCAAATGTCATTTTGTCAAAATGTCTTGTTTTATACAGGCGAAATATCTGAATCATTTTAGTTTGTCTTTTCCTTCTACTGGCCGTAGTCCCGTTTTTTTCCTTATCTTGAGATTTTTTTTTCTCTCTTTGTTTTTACCAAATTGTCATCCGCACAAAGACCCCAGATTAGTGAGCACCTATTTGTGTACCAATAAGCATATCATAAATATAAAAATAATGAGCATAATATAATCTACGAAGTTGACTAGTGTGTTTCTCTTATGAATTTTCGTACGCAAAACTTTTTGTCATTTGTCAAATGTCTTGTCAAATGTCATTTTGTCAAAATGTCTTGTTTTATACAGGCGAAATATCTGAATCATTTTAGTTTGTCTTTTCCTTCTACTGGCTGCAGTCCCGTTTTTTCCTTAACTTGAGATTTTTTTTCTCTCTTTGTTTTTACCAAATTGTCATCCGCACAAAGACCCCAGATTAGTGAGCACCTATTTGTGTACCAATAAGCATATCATAAATATAAAAATAAGGAGCATAATATAATCTACGAAGTTGACTAGTGTGTTTCTCTTATGAATTTTCGTACGCAAAACTTTTTGTCATTTGTCAAATGTCTTGTCAAATGTCATTTTGTCAAAATGTCTTGTTTTATACAGGCGAAATATCTGAATCATTTTAGTTTGTCTTTTCCTTCTACTGGCCGTAGTCCCGTTTTTTTCCTTATCTTGAGATTTTTTTTCTCTCTTTGTTTTTACCAAATTGTCATCCGCACAAAGACCCCAGATTAGTGAGCACCTATTTGTGTACCAATAAGCATATCATAAATATAAAAATAATGAGCATAATATAATCTACGAAGTTGACTAGTGTGTTTCTCTTATGAATTTTCGTACGCAAAACTTTTTGTCATTTGTCAAATGTCTTGTCAAATGTAATTTTGTCAAAATGTCTTGTTTTATACAGGCGAAATATCTGAATCATTTTAGTTTGTCTTTTCCTTCTACTGGCCGTAGTCCCGTTTTTTTCCTTATCTTGAGATTTTTTTTCTCTCTTTGTTTTTACCAAATTGTCATCCGCACAAAGACCCCAGATTAGTGAGCACCTATTTGTGTACCAATAAGCATATCATAAATATAAAAATAATGAGCATAATATAATCTACGAAGTTGACTAGTGTGTTTCTCTTATGAATTTTCGTACGCAAAACTTTTTGTCATTTGTCAAATGTCTTGTCAAATGTCATTTTGTCAAAATGTCTTGTTTTATACAGGCGAAATATCTGAATCATTTTAGTTTGTCTTTTCCTTCTACTGGCCGTAGTCCCGTTTTTTTCCTTATCTTGAGATTTTTTTTCTCTCTTTGTTTTTACCAAATTGTCATCCGCACAAAGACCCCAGATTAGTGAGCACCTATTTGTGTACCAATAAGCATATCATAAATATAAAAATAATGAGCATAATATAATCTACGAAGTTGACTAGTGTGTTTCTCTTATGAATTTTCATACGCAAAACTTTTTGTCATTTGTCAAATGTCTTGTCAAATGTCATTTTGTCAAAATGTCTTGTTTTATACAGGCGAAATATCTGAATCATTTTAGTTTGTCTTTTCCTTCTACTGGCCGTAGTCCCGTTTTTTCCTTATCTTGAGATTTTTTTTTCTCTCTTTGTTTTTACCAAATTGTCATCCGCACAAAGACCCCAGATTAGTGAGCACCTATTTGTGTACCAATAAGCATATCATAAATATAAAAATAATGAGCATAATATAATCTACGAAGTTGACTAGTGTGTTTCTCTTATGAATTTTCGTACGCAAAACTTTTTGTCATTTGTCAAATGTCTTGTCAAATGTCATTTTGTCAAAATGTCTTGTTTTATACAGGCGAAATATCTGAATCATTTTAGTTTGTCTTTTCCTTCTACTGGCCGTAGTCCCGTTTTTTTCCTTATCTTGAGATTTTTTTTCTCTCTTTGTTTTTACCAAATTGTCATCCGCACAAAGACCCCAGATTAGTGAGCACCTATTTGTGTACCAATAAGCATATCATAAATATAAAAATAATGAGCATAATATAATCTACGAAGTTGACTAGTGTGTTTCTCTTATGAATTTTCGTATGCAAAATTTTTGTCATTTGTCAAATGTCTGTCAAATGTCATTTTGTCAAAATGTCTTGTTTTATACAGGCGAAATATCTGAATCATTTTAGTTTGTCTTTTCCTTCTACTGGCCGTAGTCCCGTTTTTTTCCTTATCTTGAGATTTTTTTTCTCTCTTTGTTTTTACCAAATTGTCATCCGCACAAAGACCCCAGATTAGTGAGCACCTATTTGTGTACCAATAAGCATATCATAAATATAAAAATAATGAGCATAATATAATCTACGAAGTTGACTAGTGTGTTTCTCTTATGAATTTTCGTACGCAAAACTTTTTGTCATTTGTCAAATGTCTTGTCAAATGTCATTTTGTCAAAATGTCTTGTTTTATACAGGCGAAATATCTGAATCATTTTAGTTTGTCTTTTCCTTCTACTGGCTGCAGTCGCGTTTTTTCCTTATCTTGAGATTTTTTTTCTCTCTTTGTTTTTACCAAATTGTCATCCGCACAAAGACCCCAGATTAGTGAGCACCTATTTGTGTACCAATAAGCATATCATAAATATAAAAATAATGAGCATAATATAATCTACGAAGTTGACTAGTGTGTTTATCTTATGAATTTTCGTACGCAAAACTTTTTGTCATTTGTCAAATGTCTTGTCAAATGTCATTTTGTCAAAATGTCTTGTTTTATACAGGCGAAATATCTGAATCATTTTAGTTTGTCTTTTCCTTCTACTGGCCGTAGTCCCGTTTTTTTCCTTATCTTGAGATTTTTTTTTCTCTCTTTGTTTTTACCAAATTGTCATCCGCACAAAGACCCCAGATTAGTGAGCACCTATTTGTGTACCAATAAGCATATCATAAATATAAAAATAATGAGCATAATATAATCTACGAAGTTGACTAGTGTGTTTCTCTTATGAATTTTCGTACGCAAAACTTTTTGTCATTTGTCAAATGTCTTGTCAAATGTCATTTTGTCAAAATGTCTTGTTTTATACAGGCGAAATATCTGAATCATTTAGTTGTCTTTTCCTTCTACTGGCCGTAGTCCCGTTTTTTTCCTTATCTTGAGATTTTTTTTTCTCTCTTTGTTTTTACCAAATTGTCATCCGCACAAAGACCCAGATTAGTGAGCACCTATTTGTGTACCAATAAGCATATCATAAATATAAAAATAATGAGCATAATATAATCTACGAAGTTGACTATTGTGTTTCTCTTATGAATTTTCGTACGCAAAACTTTTGTCATTTGTCAATGTCTGTCAAATGTCATTTTGTCAAAATGTCTTGTTTTATACAGGCGAAATATCTGAATCATTTTAGTTTGTCTTTTCCTTCTACTGGCCGTAGTCCCGTTTTTTTCCTTATCTTGAGATTTTTTTTTCTCTCTTTGTTTTTACCAAATTGTCATCCGCACAAAGACCCCAGATTAGTGAGCACCTATTTGTGTACCAATAAGCATATCATAAATATAAAAATAATGAGCATAATATAATCTACGAAGTTGACTAGTGTGTTTCTCTTATGAATTTTCGTACGCAAAACTTTTTGTCATTTGTCAAATGTCTTGTCAAATGTCATTTTGTCAAAATGTCTTGTTTTATACAGGCGAAATATCTGAATCATTTTAGTTTGTCTTTTCCTTCTACTGGCCGTAGTCCCGTTTTTTTCCTTATCTTGAGATTTTTTTTCTCTCTTTGTTTTTACCAAATTGTCATCCGCACAAAGACCCCAGATTAGTGAGCACCTATTTGTGTACCAATAAGCATATCATAAATATAAAAATAATGAGCATAATATAATCTACGAAGTTGACTAGTGTGTTTCTCTTATGAATTTTCGTACGCAAAACTTTTGTCATTTGTCAAATGTCTTGTCAAATGTCATTTTGTCAAAATGTCTTGTTTTATACAGGCGAAATATCTGAATCATTTTAGTTTGTCTTTTCCTTCTACTGGCCGTAGTCCCGTTTTTTCCTTACCTTGAGATTTTTTTTTCTCTCTTTGTTTTTACCAAATTGTCATCCGCACAAAGACCCCAGATTAGTGAGCACCTATTTGTGTACCAATAAGCATATCATAAATATAAAAATAATGAGCATAATATAATCTACGAAGTTGACTAGTTTGTTTCTCTTGTGAATTTTCGTACGCAAAACTTTTTGTCATTTGTCAAATGTCTTGTCGAATGTAATTTTGTCAAAATGTCTTGTTTTATACAGGCGAAATATCTGAATCATTTTAGTTTGTCTTTTCCTTCTACTGGCCGTAGTCCCGTTTTTTTCCTTATCTTGAGATTTTTTTTCTCTCTTTGTTTTTACCAAATTGTCATCCGCACAAAGACCCCAGATTAGTGAGCACCTATTTGTGTACCAATAAGCATATCATAAATATAAAAATAATGAGCATAATATAATCTACGAAGTTGACTAGTGTGTTTCTCTTATGAATTTTCGTACGCAAAACTTTTTGTCATTTGTCAAATGTCTTGTCAAATGTCATTTTGTCAAAATGTCTTGTTTTATACAGGCGAAATATCTGAATCATTTTAGTTTGTCTTTTCTTCTACTGGCCGTAGTCCCGTTTTTTTCCTTATCTTGAGATTTTTTTTCTCTCTTTGTTTTTACCAAATTGTCATCCGCACAAAGACCCCAGATTAGTGAGCACCTATTTGTGTACCAATAAGCATATCATAAATATAAAAATAATGAGCATAATATAATCTACGAAGTTGACTAGTGTGTTTCTCTTATGAATTTTCATACGCAAAACTTTTTGTCATTTGTCAAATGTCTTGTCAAATGTCATTTTGTCAAAATGTCTTGTTTTATACAGGCGAAATATCTGAATCATTTTAGTTTGTCTTTTCCTTCTACTGGCCGTAGTCCCGTTTTTTTCCTTATCTTGAGATTTTTTTTTCTCTCTTTGTTTTTACCAAATTGTCATCCGCACAAAGACCCCAGATTAGTGAGCACCTATTTGTGTACCAATAAGCATATCATAAATATAAAATAATGAGCATAATATAATCTACGAAGTTGACTAGTGTGTTTCTCTTATGAATTTTCGTACGCAAAACTTTTTGTCATTTGTCAAATGTCTTGTCAAATGTCATTTTGTCAAAATGTCTTGTTTTATACAGGCGAAATATCTGAATCATTTTAGTTTGTCTTTTCCTTCTACTGGCCGTAGTCCCGTTTTTTTCCTTATCTTGAGATTTTTTTTTCTCTTTGTTTTTACCAAATTGTCATCCGCACAAAGACCCCAGATTAGTGAGCACCTATTTGTGTACCAATAAGCATATCATAAATATAAAAATAATGAGCATAATATAATCTACGAAGTTGACTAGTGTGTTTCTCTTATGAATTTTCGTATGCAAAACTTTTGTCATTTGTCAATGTTGTCAAATGTCATTTTGTCAAAATGTCTTGTTTTATACAGGCGAAATATCTGAATCATTTTAGTTTGTCTTTTCCTTCTACTGGCCGTAGTCCCGTTTTTTTCCTTATCTTGAGATTTTTTTTCTCTCTCTTTGTTTTTACCAAATTGTCATCCGCACAAAGACCCCAGATTAGTGAGCACCTATTTGTGTACCAATAAGCATATCATAAATATAAAAATAATGAGCATAATATAATCTACGAAGTTGACTAGTGTGTTTCTCTTATGAATTTTCGTACGCAAAACTTTTTGTCATTTGTCAAATGTCTTGTCAAATGTCATTTTGTCAAAATGTCTTGTTTTATACAGGCGAAATATCTGAATCATTTTAGTTTGTCTTTTCCTTCTACTGGCCGTAGTCCCGTTTTTTTCCTTATCTTGAGATTTTTTTTCTCTCTTTGTTTTTACCAAATTGTCATCCGCACAAAGACCCCAGATTAGTGAGCACCTATTTGTGTACCAATAAGCATATCATAAATATAAAAATAATGAGCATAATATAATCTACGAAGTTGACTAGTGTGTTTCTCTTATGAATTTTCGTACGCAAAACTTTTGTCATTTGTCAAATGTCTTGTCAAATGTCATTTTGTCAAAATGTCTTGTTTTATACAGGCGAAATATCTGAATCATTTTAGTTTGTCTTTTCCTTCTACTGGCCGTAGTCCCGTTTTTTTCCTTATCTTGAGATTTTTTTTCTCTCTTTGTTTTTACCAAATTGTCATCCGCACAAAGACCCCAGATTAGTGAGCACCTATTTGTGTACCAATAAGCATATCATAAATATGAAAATAATGAGCATAATATAATCTACGAAGTTGACTAGTGTGTTTCTCTTATGAATTTTCGTATGCAAAATATTTTGTCATTTGTCAAATGTCTTGTCAAATGTCATTTTGTCAAAATGTCTTGTTTTATACAGGCGAAATATCTGAATCATTTTAGTTTGTCTTTTCCTTCTACTGGCCGTAGTCCCGTTTTTTTCCTTATCTTGAGATTTTTTTTTCTCTCTTTGTTTTTACCAAATTGTCATCCGCACAAAGACCCCAGATTAGTGAGCACCTATTTGTGTACCAATAAGCATATCATAAATATAAAAATAATGAGCATAATATAATCTACGAAGTTGACTAGTGTGTTTCTCTTATGAATTTTCGTACGCAAAACTTTTTGTCATTTGTCAAATGTCTTGTCAAATGTCATTTTGTCAAAATGTCTTGTTTTATACAGGCGAAATATCTGAATCATTTTAGTTTGTCTTTTCCTTCTACTGGCCGTAGTCCCGTTTTTTTCCTTATCTTGAGATTTTTTTTTCTCTCTTTGTTTTTACCAAATTGTCATCCGCACAAAGACCCCAGATTAGTGAGCACCTATTTGTGTACCAATAAGCATATCATAAATATAAAAATAATGAGCATAATATAATCTACGAAGTTGACTAGTGTGTTTCTCTTATGAATTTTCGTACGCAAAACTTTTTGTCATTTGTCAAATGTCTTGTCAAATGTCATTTTGTCAAAATGTCTTGTTTTATACAGGCGAAATATCTGAATCATTTTAGTTTGTCTTTTCCTTCTACTGGCCGTAGTCCCGTTTTTTTCCTTATCTTGAGATTTTTTTTTCTCTCTTTGTTTTTACCAAATTGTCATCCGCACAAAGACCCCAGATTAGTGAGCACCTATTTGTGTACCAATAAGCATATCATAAATATAAAAATAATGAGCATAATATAATCTACGAAGTTGACTAGTGTGTTTCTCTTATGAATTTTCGTACGCAAAACTTTTTGTCATTTGTCAAATGTCTTGTCAAATGTCATTTTGTCAAAATGTCTTGTTTTATACAGGCGAAATATCTGAATCATTTTAGTTTGTCTTTTCCTTCTACTGGCCGTAGTCCCGTTTTTTTCCTTATCTTGAGATTTTTTTTTCTCTCTTTGTTTTTACCAAATTGTCATCCGCACAAAGACCCCAGATTAGTGAGCACCTATTTGTGTACCAATAAGCATATCATAAATATAAAAATAATGAGCATAATATAATCTACGAAGTTGACTAGTGTGTTTCTCTTATGAATTTTCGTACGCAAAATTTTTGTCATTTGTCAAATGTCTTGTCAAATGTCATTTTGTCAAAATGTCTTGTTTTATACAGGCGAAATATCTGAATCATTTTAGTTTGTCTTTTCCTTCTACTGGCCGTAGTCCCGTTTTTTTTCCTTATCTTGAGATTTTTTTTTCTCTCTTTGTTTTTACCAAATTGTCATCCGCACAAAGACCCCAGATTAGTGAGCACCTATTTGTGTACCAATAAGCATATCATAAATATAAAAATAATGAGCATAATATAATCTACGAAGTTGACTAGTGTGTTTCTCTTATGAATTTTCGTACGCAAAACTTTTTGTCATTTGTCAAATGTCTTGTCAAATGTCATTTTGTCAAAATGTCTTGTTTTATACAGGCGAAATATCTGAATCATTTTAGTTTGTCTTTTCCTTCTACTGGCCGTAGTCCCGTTTTTTTCCTTATCTTGAGATTTTTTTTCTCTCTTTGTTTTTACCAAATTGTCATCCGCACAAAGACCCCAGATTAGTGAGCACCTATTTGTGTACCAATAAGCATATCATAAATATAAAAATAATGAGCATAATATAATCTACGAAGTTGACTAGTGTGTTTCTCTTATGAATTTTCGTATGCAAAATATTTTGTCATTTGTCAAATGTCTTGTCAAATGTCATTTTGTCAAAATGTCTTGTTTTATACAGGCGAAATATCTGAATCATTTTAGTTTGTCTTTTCCTTCTACTGGCCGTAGTCCCGTTTTTTTTCCTTATCTTGAGATTTTTTTTCTCTCTTTGTTTTTACCAAATTGTCATCCGCACAAAGACCCCAGATTAGTGAGCACCTATTTGTGTACCAATAAGCATATCATAAATATAAAAATAATGAGCATAATATAATCTACGAAGTTGACTAGTGTGTTTCTCTTATGAATTTTGGTACGCAACATTTTTGTCATTTGTCAAATGTCTTGTCAAATGTAATTTTGTCAAAATGTCTTGTTTTATACAGGCGAAATATCTGAATCATTTTAGTTTGTCTTTTCCTTCTACTGGCCGTAGTCCCGTTTTTTTCCTTATCTTGAGATTTTTTTTTCTCTCTTTGTTTTTACCAAATTGTCATCCGCACAAAGACCCCAGATTAGTGAGCACCTATTTGTGTACCAATAAGCATATCATAAATATAAAAATAATGAGCATAATATAATCTACGAAGTTGACTAGTGTGTTTCTCTTATGAATTTTCGTACGCAAAACTTTTTGTCATTTGTCAAATGTCTTGTCAAATGTCATTTTGTCAAAATGTCTTGTTTTATACAGGCGAAATATCTGAATCATTTTAGTTTGTCTTTTCCTTCTACTGGCCGTAGTCCCGTTTTTTTCCTTATCTTGAGATTTTTTTTTCTCTCTTTGTTTTACCAAACTGTCATCCGCACAAAGACCCCAGATTAGTGAGCACCTATTTGTGTACCAATAAGCATATCATAAATATAAAAATAATGAGCATAATATAATCTACGAAGTTGACTAGTGTGTTTCTCTTATGAATTTTCGTACGCAAAACTTTTTGTCATTTGTCAAATGTCTTGTCAAATGTCATTTTGTCAAAATGTCTTGTTTTATACAGGCGAAATATCTGAATCATTTTAGTTTGTCTTTTCCTTCTACTGGCCGTAGTCCCGTTTTTTTTCCTTATCTTGAGATTTTTTTTCTCTCTTTGTTTTTACCAAATTGTCATCCGCACAAAGACCCCAGATTAGTGAGCACCTATTTGTGTACCAATAAGCATATCATAAATATAAAAATAATGAGCATAATATAATCTACGAAGTTGACTAGTGTGTTTCTCTTATGAATTTTCGTACGCAAAACTTTTTGTCATTTGTCAAATGTCTTGTCAAATGTCATTTTGTCAAAATGTCTTGTTTTATACAGGCGAAATATCTGAATCATTTTAGTTTGTCTTTTCCTTCTACTGGCCGTAGTCCCGTTTTTTTCCTTATCTTGAGATTTTTTTTCTCTCTTTGTTTTTACCAAATTGTCATCCGCACAAAGACCCCAGATTAGTGAGCACCTATTTGTGTACCAATAAGCATATCATAAATATAAAAATAATGAGCATAATATAATCTACGAAGTTGACTAGTGTGTTTCTCTTATGAATTTTCGTACGCAAAACTTTTTGTCATTTGTCAAATGTTTTGTCAAATTTCATTTTGTCAAAATGTCCTGTTTTATACAGGCGAAATATCTGAATCATTTTAGTTTGTCTTTTCCTTCTACTGGCCGTAGTCCCGTTTTTTCCTTATCTTGAGATTTTTTTTTCTCTCTTTGTTTTTACCAAATTGTCATCCGCACAAAGACCCCAGATTAGTGAGCACCTATTTGTGTACCAATAAGCATATCATAAATATAAAATAATGAGCATAATATAATCTACGAAGTTGACTAGTGTGTTTCTCTTATGAATTTTCGTACGCAAAACTTTTGTCATTTGTCAAATGTCTTGTCAAATGTCATTTTGTCAAAATGTCTTGTTTTATACAGGCGAAATATCTGAATCATTTTAGTTTGTCTTTTCCTTCTACTGGCCGTAGTCCCGTTTTTTTCCTTATCTTGAGATTTTTTTTTCTCTCTTTGTTTTTACCAAATTGTCATCCGCACAAAGACCCCAGATTAGTGAGCACCTATTTGTGTACCAATAAGCATATCATAAATATAAAAATAATGAGCATAATATAATCTACGAAGTTGACTAGTGTGTTTCTCTTATGAATTTTCGTACGCAAAAACTTTTGTCATTTGTCAAATGTCTTGTCAAATGTCATTTTGTCAAAATGTCTTGTTTTATACAGGCGAAATATCTGAATCATTTTAGTTTGTCTTTTCCTTCTACTGGCCGTAGTCCCGTTTTTTCCTTATCTTGAGATTTTTTTTCTCTCTTTGTTTTTACCAAATTGTCATCCGCACAAAGACCCCAGATTAGTGAGCACCTATTTGTGTACCAATAAGCATATCATAAATATAAAATAATGAGCATAATATAATCTACGAAGTTGACTAGTGTGTTTCTCTTATGAATTTTCGTACGCAAAACTTTTTGTCATTTGTCAAATGTCTTGTCAAATGTCATTTTGTCAAAATGTCTTGTTTTATACAGGCGAAATATCTGAATCATTTTAGTTTGTCTTTTCCTTCTACTGGCCGTAGTCCCGTTTTTTTCCTTATCTTGAGATTTTTTTTTCTCTCTTTGTTTTTACCAAATTGTCATCCGCACAAAGACCCCAGATTAGTGAGCACCTATTTGTGTACCAATAAGCATGTCATAAATATAAAAATAATGAGCATAATATAATCTACGAAGTTGACTAGTGTGTTTCTCTTATGAATTTTCGTATGCAAATACTTTTGTCATTTGTCAAATGTCTTGTCAAATGTCATTTTGTCAAAATGTCTTGTTTATACAGGCGAAATATCTGAATCATTTTAGTTTGTCTTTTCCTTCTACTGGCCGTAGTCCCGTTTTTTTCCTTATCTTGAGATTTTTTTTTCTCTCTTTGTTTTTACCAAATTGACATCCGCACAAAGACCCCAGATTAGTGAGCACCTATTTGTTTACCAATAAGCATATCATAAATATAAAAATAATGAGCATAATATAATCTACGAAGTTGACTAGTGTGTTTCTCTTATGAATTTTCGTACGCAAAACTTTTTGTCATTTGTCAAATGTCTTGTCAAATGTCATTTTGTCAAAATGTCTTGTTTTATACAGGCGAAATATCTGAATCATTTTAGTTTGTCTTTTCCTTCTACTGGCCGTAGTCCCGTTTTTTTCCTTATCTTGAGATTTTTTTTCTCTCTTTGTTTTTACCAAATTGTCATCCGCACAAAGACCCCAGATTAGTGAGCACCTATTTGTGTACCAATAAGCATATCATAAATATAAAAATAAGGAGCATAATATAATCTACGAAGTTGACTAGTGTGTTTCTCTTATGAATTTTCGTACGCAAAACTTTTTGTCATTTGTCAAATGTCTTGTCAAATTTCATTTTGTCAAAATGTCTTGTTTTATACAGGCGAAATATCTGAATCATTTTAGTTTGTCTTTTCCTTCTACTGGCCGTAGTCCCGTTTTTTTCCTTATCTTGAGATTTTTTTTTTTCTCTCTTTGTTTTTACCAAATTGTCATCCGCACAAAGACCCCAGATTAGTGAGCACCTATTTGTGTACCAATAAGCATATCATATATATAATAATAATGAGCATAATATAATCTACGAAGTTGACTAGTGTGTTTCTCTTGTGAATTTTCGTACGCAAAACTTTTTGTCATTTGTCAAATGTCTTGTCAAATGTCATTTTGTCAAAATGTCTTGTTTTATACAGGCGAAATATCTGAATCATTTTAGTTTGTCTTTTCCTTCTACTGGCCGTAGTCCCGTTTTTTTCCGTATCTTGAGATTTTTTTTCTCTCTTTGTTTTTACCAAATTGACATCCGCACAAAGACCCCAGATTAGTGAGCACCTATTTGTGTACCAATAAGCATGTCATAAATATAAAATAATGAGCATAATATAATCTACGAAGTTGACTAGTGTGTTTCTCTTATGAATTTTCGTATGCAAAACTTTTTGTCATTTGTCAAATGTCTTGTCAAATGTCATTTTGTCAAAATGTCTTGTTTTATACAGGCGAAATATCTGAATCATTTTAGTTTGTCTTTTCTTCTACTGGCCGTAGTCCCGTTTTTTTCCTTATCTTGAGATTTTTTTTCTCTCTTTGTTTTTACCAAATTGTCATCCGCACAAAGACCCCAGATTAGTGAGCACCTATTTGTGTACCAATAAGCATATCATAAATATAATAATAATGAGCATAATATAATCTACGAAGTTGACTAGTGTGTTTCTCTTATGAATTTTCGTACGCAAAACTTTTTGTCATTTGTCAAATGTCTTGTCAAATGTCATTTTGTCAAAATGTCTTGTTTTATACAGGCGAAATATCTGAATCATTTTAGTTTGTCTTTTCCTTCTACTGGCCGTAGTCCCGTTTTTTTCCGTATCTTGAGATTTTTTTTTCTCTCTTTGTTTTTACCAAATTGACATCCGCACAAAGACCCCAGATTAGTGAGCACCTATTTGTGTACCAATAAGCATGTCATAAATATAAAAATAATGAGCATAATATAATCTACGAAGTTGACTAGTGTGTTTCTCTTATGAATTTTCGTATGCAAAATATTTTGTCATTTGTCAAATGTCTTGTCAAATGTCATTTTGTCAAAATGTCTTGTTTTATACAGGCGAAATATCTGAATCATTTTAGTTTGTCTTTTCCTTCTACTGGCCGTAGTCCCGTTTTTTTCCTTATCTTGAGATATTTTTTTTCTCTCTTTTTTTTTACCAAATTGACATCCGCACAAAGACCCCAGATTAGTGAGCACCTATTTGTGTACCAATAAGCATGTCATAAATATAAAAATAATGAGCATAATATAATCTACGAAGTTGACTAGTGTGTTTCTCTTATGAATTTTCGTATGCAAAATATTTTGTCATTTGTCAAATGTCTTGTCAAATGTCATTTTGTCAAAATGTCTTGTTTTATACAGGCGAAATATCTGAATCATTTTAGTTTGTCTTTTCCTTCTACTGGCCGTAGTCCCGTTTTTTTCC